>BQNB010023406.1:0-20809 GCA_026074375.1 Tanacetum coccineum
TGACCATTGACCAAAAAATTACTGAATTTGACTTCCGAATTTGACTTTCGAGTTTGACTATTGACCAAAAAATTACTGAATTTGACTTTCGAATTTGACTTCCGAGTTTGACTATTGACAAAAAATCACTGAATTTGACTTTCGAATTTGATTACTAAATTTGACTTTCGAATTTGATTTCTAAATTTGACTTCTGAGTTTGACCAGATGTAACAAACTTTGACTAGATGTAACAAACTTTGACCAGATGTAACAAATTTTGACCAGATGAAACAAACGTTGACCAAGTGTAACAAACTTTGACTAGGTGTAACAAACTTTGACTACCGAGTTTGACCAGTTCTAACAAACTTTGACAAGGTGTAACAAACTTTGACTAAATTTGACTAGTTGACTACCGAGTTTGACCAGTTGACTACCGAGTTTGACCAAATGTAACAAATTTTACTGAATTTGAAATTAAAAAGCTGTTGAATATCAAAAATAAGCACAAATAAGCAAATTCGGTACTAATCTTGCCAAGATTCTTACGATAAAACCATAAGCAATCAATCTTGGTTGCATAAAACACACCCGAAATTAGCAATAAGCATAAAATAAGCTCAAATAAAACCAAAAAAGCTTAAAAATAAGCTCACGCAATAAGCTGAACGAATAAGCAGTCCGAATAAGCACTCCTAAACAACACTAAATCGCTCATGCAGCTCTGATACCACTTGTTAGGTCTGAAATTCAGGATCAATAAGCAATAAAGTGTTTAGTCTAGAGAGAAAGTAGAGAGAGAAAGAGGGAGGAGGAGGATTAGAGAAAAGATTAGAATGAGATTAAGAAACACCTAGAGACACACCTCACAAATGAGGTGGTGGAGGGGTATTTATACCCTTTTACAATAATGAGCATAAAGCCCTTATCTTTTAGACTTTTACCATTTAGCCCCCTTGTCTTTTAGACTTTTTCTATTTAGCCGAGTCTTGTGACTTTATTTTAGTCACAAGCCTTTCACTTACCCTATTGCACAATATTATTTTTCTATTTATTACAAGACTTTTATCTCAATAAGATCGTCACTTTTATCAATCCTAACACATGTTGTGTGTATTGTCCAAAGATCCTAAGGAGTTCATTGTACTGTTCCAGGACCAGTCTAGAATCGACCATCTTGTAATTGTTAAAATTACTAACAAGGAATTTCTTACTAGAAGAATCCTCTGCCATGTACTTGGATTCAAGTGAATCCCACAACTCCTTAGCCGATTTAACATTCGTATATACATCAAAAAAAGAATCAGACATACCATTCAATATATGACCCCTGCATATGTAGTCATCATTCTCCCACTTTGCCCTTATCCTTATTGCTTCCACTGTTGCATCTTCTAACAATTTCGGCATCGGTGTTGTCAACACATAAACCACCTTCAACGTAGTTAACAAGAAATGCATCTTTTTTGCCATCGCCTAAAGTCATGCCCCTCAAACTTATCTAGTTTCCCAAAATTTGTAGTCATCTCCTTCACAGTATTTCTAGCCATGATCACAACAAATACTTTATACGTTTGTTAGATGTTTAGGGTGTGTGATGATCCTAGATATCTTGCTTGTATCGTGTTGAGTTCACTTTTCGTATAAAGAATTTCGACCCTTTATATGCCTGGGTTGCACGAAATCTCTATCGGGATAATACAAGAAGAGTAACAATTTGTGTCTAGGCACAAGAACACAAATCAAGAGCAAAAGAGATTATGTATGTGTATATTCGTTTGTCAGAATGAGACTAATCTATCTGTTTATAAAACAGATTGTAAAGACAGTTTTATGCAGTTAATAGTTGGTTAAAAACTAACTTTTACAACTCTTTTTTCAACAGACACGGTTGGGGAAATAAGAGGGGAAAACAACGGAATAACTTTCTTAGAGCACCAAATATAAAACAGCAAGGGGCTCTATCCCTTGACCCCGCAAGGGGCACTTCCCCTTGACCCCTGCATTTTGTCATGGTCGAAAACATATTAACTCAACGACTGTGCACTCCACACTTCCCTAACTCGTATCTGAGCCGAATATGAAATCTCATTAGTCTCTAGTAAATCGTCATTACCTAAATGGCCATCGATGACACTAAAATCACCAACAAATCCCCCCTATTTTAGTGTAATCCTTGATTTACTAAAACATATATAAAGATATATGCAATTATGTTAAAACAAACAAAATGAAACAAAAAAATGCATAAAAGAAAATGTCTTGCGATTGAATTTTCATATTAGTATAATACACATTCCAAATATTCAAAAATCAGGGTGTCGCAATGATTGAACCAGTCAATCCATTTGAATACCTGAAGATACTATACGCATAAGTTTCTACAACACTCTAATATTTGTTACTTGACACTATTACAAGCCATGTGTCCCAATCCATTAATGAACATACAGGAAGCCAAGTCCAAGCTTCTTGAAGCGGCAAAACTTTATGTTCACATAGGTGATTCTTTTAGTCTTGTACCTGCATTTGCAATTTTTCAAAAGAATCATTAAGAAGGTAAACTTCAACCTAACCATCACTTGCAGGTCTGAACACATACCTTGAGAAGATAAATACACGTGTTCCAACTTCTAGCTATGAGCTTTCCATCTTGAATTCAGCTTCTAACGTCATATTAGAAGGGAATTGGGTATCTCATTGATAGTAGAATTATATGGACTTTAATCCCATCCCTATCACTGACTTATTCACTAAGTCCCTAGTGAGACCCTTCATCAAGTGGTCTGCTAAATTCTTTTACGATCAAACAAACTCAATAGAAATCACACCATTCATGATTAACTCCCTAATCATACTATGCCTAACACCTAAGTGTCTAGACTTCCAATTATATATCTAACTATAAGCCTTAGCCATTGTGGGAGCACTATCACATCGGATAGATATTGGTGCTATTGGTTTCGGCCATATTGGAATCTCATGTATTAAGTTTCTTAGCCATTTTGCTTCTTTACTAGCAGCAGCCAATGCTACAAACTCAGATTCTATAGTAGAACCAGTGATGCATGTTTGGTTCTTGGGAGCCTATGAAATGGCACCTCCCCTAAGCAGGAACACCCATCCACTCGTAGAAGATGAATCTTCAACATGATTTATCCAGCTAGTATCCGAATAACCATCTAACACCGAAGGATATCCCATATATGATAAACCATAATTCATAGTACCTTTCAAGTACTTGAACACCCTTGTTATTGCTTGCCAACGCTGTCTACTAGGATTACTAGTAAATCTGCTCAATCTACCAACTGCATAAGCAATATCAGGTCTAGTGCTAGTCATACCATACATCAAACATCCAAAAACTCTAGAATATTTGAGCTGATCCACAGGTTTGCCTGTATTTGGCTTAAGCTTTTCTGCCCGATCCATGGGAGTTCTCATCGGAGAACAATCTTCACGATTGAATTTCTTAAGTATTTTCTCAATATAATGAGATTGTGTAATTACATTCCCTTTATTTTCACGTTTAATCTTAATACCAAGAATAACGTCTGCTTCTCCCATATCTTTTATTGAGAACTTCGATGACAAAAATTTCTTAGTTTTATTAACTTGATTTTGGTCAGTTCCAAAAATCCACATGTCATCAACATATAGACAAATTATGACACCTTTACCGGAGCTTTCAAATTTGCTATATACACACTTGTCAGATTGGTTTAAAAGAAAACCACTTGACAACACAACCTCATCAAACTTTTGATGCCACTGCTTAGGTGCTTGTTTCAGCCCATACAATGACGTGACCAGCTTACACACCTTATGCTCATTGTCCGGCATAACAAATCCTTCTAGTTGCTTCATATACACTTCATCCAAATCACCATTTAAAAATGTTGTTTTGACATCCATTTGATGGATCACTAGATTATGTATAGCAGCTAAAACTAACAACAATCTAATAGTAGTGATACGAGCAACTAGTGCATAGATATTGAAGTAATCAATCCCTTCCTTTTGTCTAAAGCCTTGGATTACCAATCGAGCTTTAAACTTGTCAATTGTTCCATCGACTTTCATCTTCCTTTTGAAGATCCATTTGCAACCTAAAGGTTTGCAACCAGGGGGTAAATTAGATAGAACCCCATGTATTATTTTCCATAATAGAACCAATCTCATCGTCAATTGCTTCTTTCCAAAAAGCAGAATCTTGAGATTGCATAGCTTCATTATATGTTCTAGGAACCTCCTCAATACTATAACAGTAAGAGTATTGTGATCCAACTTGATCTCTTGATCCCTCAACTAAGTATAGCTGAAAATCAGAACCATATGATTTAGCTTTCCGAACTCTTTTACCTTTACGAGGTTCAGGAATCTCACTTGGTACATCATCAGAATGATCATCCCTTTGAGATTCATTCGAATTTGGTATAATATCCTTTGGTCTAGGTATTGAAGAGAAACGATTCCCATCAAATATTGCATCTCTTGATTCTATAATTGTGTTAATAGAAACCGAGTCATTAGGTTCAATAACATAAAACCTATATGTCTTGGAATGCTCAGCATATCCAACAAAGATGCAATCAATACCCTTTTCACCCAAAGTTTTCTGTTTTGGGTCAGGAAGCCTAACAACGGCCCTACAACCCCAAACTCGCAAAAATGCCAAGTTGGGTCGTTTCTTATACCAAAGTTCATATGGAGTAGTCTTGTTCCTTTTATTAGGAACCCTATTCAATAAATAGCAAGCCGTTAGGTTTCTTGAAGTGACCAGTCTTACCACACTTCCAACATTCCAACTTAGGTTTCTTGTTAGAACCTGAACCACTACCGTGTTCTTTGAAATCATGTTTCTTTCCTTTGTTTTATTTGTTGTTCTTTTTTTTCCTCTTCTGTCATGTTCACAGAAGGTCCAGCAACTTCTTTACCCTTGCCCTTGTCACTGTCTTGCGCCCTTAGAGATTCCTCTATACGCAAGTGACTACCAAGTTGGACCAAAGACAAATCGTCTTTACCATGTTTCAAAGTATGTTTGAAATCCTTCCAGGAAGGAGGCAACTTATCAATTATACTTGAAACAGAAATGGATTCATCCATTTTCAAGCCATGTTGTGTGTATTGTCCAAGGATCCTAAGGAGTTCATTGTACTGTTCCATGACCGGTCTAGAATCGACCATTTTGTAATTATTAAAATTACTTACAAGGAATTTCTTACTAGAAGAATCCTCTGCCATGTACTTGGATTCAAGTGAATCCCACAACTCCTTAGCCGATTCAACATTCGTATATACATCAAAAAGAGAATCAGACATACCATTCAATATATGACCCCTGCATATGTAGTCATCATTCTCCCACTTTGCCCTTATCCTTATTGCTTCCACTGTTGCATCTTCCAACAATTCCGGCATCGGTGTTGTCAACACATAAACCACCTTCAACGTAGTCAACAAGAAATGCATCTTTTTCTGCCATCGCCTAAAGTCATGCCCCTCAAACTTATCTAGTTTCCCAAAATTCGTAGTCATCTCCTTCACCGTATTTCCAGCCATGATCACAACAAATACTTTATACGTTTGTTAGATGTTTAGGGTGTGTGATGATCCTGGATATCTTGCTTGTATCGTGTTGAGTTCACTTTCCGTATAAAGAATTTTGACCCTTTATATGCCTGGGTTGCACGAAATCTCTATCGGGATAATACAAGAAGAGTAACAATTTGTGTCTAGGCACAAGAACACAAATCAAGTGCAAAAGAGATTATGTATGTGTATATTCGTCTGTCAGAATGAGACTAATCTATTTGTTTATAAAACAGATTATAAAGACAATTTTATGCAGTTAATAGTTGGTTCAAAACCAACTTTTACAACTGTTTTTTCAGCAGTCACGGTTGGGGAAATAAGAGGGAAAAACAACGGAATAACTTTCTTGGAGCACCAAATATAAAACAGCAAGGGGCTCTGCCCCTTGACCCCTGCATTTTGTCATGGTCGAAAACATATTAACTCAACGAGTGTGCACTCCACACTTCCCTAACTCGTATCCGAGCCGAATATGAAATCTCATTAGTCTCTAGTAAATCGTCATTACCTAAATGGCCGTTGATGACACTAAAATCACCAACATAAACAACTTAAATTCCATGAAATAATTTGTAATTTCTGATAATTGATGCGCAACAAACCCATACACAAAAAATACAAAACATGAAATCGAAGGTGCAAGAAGTTCAACAATGCACATAATCTGCATTTCTGCTCTACTGACTACTGAGGTCTCACTAGGAAAAGCCAAGTTCAGTAACGAGTCCTTTGACTTAGCTCCAAATTAGCATGCCATGTATGTGCATCCTAAATTAGCATGCCTTAGGAGATAATATGCTAGACAAACCATATGCTCACACACTACAAAATCAAAGCCATATGAACATTCACAAAAACATTACAACTCACCAAAGAGAATTAATATTGCTTCAAATCAGACTAAACACAAAATACATCAACACTTGTAAAGAATAACGCACAACATTCACAAAGAAACATTCATGAACAAGAAAAGAGCTTCAATTCAATTACCACCACAAAGACGTAGGACAAGGTGGAGAGTGGACTCCTTCTGCAAGGGTACCATCCATCCTCGAGCTGCTTCCCTGCTAAGATGAATGACTGGTCCTGAAGGGATGCCTTCCTTATCCTGGATCTTCGCCTTCACATTATCATCTGATAGAGACACATGTTCTATTAAGCAAACCAAATTAGTTTGCACTCAAGGTGACCAGTGAATGTGTGAAGATCGCTTTTCTCAGAAGTTGTTAGAGCCTCCCAATTTCCATTATGAGGATTTTTCAATAAAACTTCTTTTAGCTGATTAGTCGTATTCCCTTCCATCATCTTCCTAATCACATGGTAACGGCACCTTATGTAACTCGGATGGCAAATCAAGAAAAATGCATCAAAGAACCGCGATTGCTCCCACGCGTGTTCATCTAAACGTGTTTCAAGTTCAAGTTTAACGTTCCTAACCGGAAACAAGACCCTTCTTCTGAGATCATCAACATCAATGTCGTTCAAATGAACTAGTGAATCAAGGATACAAGATTCTATGTATATGTCAAACTTGCTTGATGAATTGAGTGCTTCCCTTATCTTGAGAAAGTACGAATGATCCAAATATTCCCATGAGCCTAAACAAAGCTTAACTTGCTTGGGAGGAGTGGTTAGGAAAAGGAGACCAGGTAATTTACCACTATAGATGAAAGAAAGTAATTTTGGAGCATAAACTTGTACATTGTGCGCCGGGCCGATTGGTATTAGGGTTAGGGTCAACCACTTAAGCGAAGCACTAGTGAAAACTAAGTTTTTGATCTCACAACGATCAATTGATAGGGTCAAACTCTCGAGCAAAGGAAACTTGGATTCGAGTTTGTCAAAAAATGAATTGTCAAAACTTAGATCACCCTCAATACATAATTGTGTCACGCTTGCTAATGAATCCATTTGAAACGGTATAGGCTTCCCGCTAGCATATACATGGTGGTAACGAAAGGAGCAAAGACTTGGTACATTGTTGATCTCCCAAAGATCGTTTTCTTCTCTTGAGTGAATGAACAATTCTGTAAGACGGAGAAGGTTTTTAACCTTGACATTGATCAAGCCCCTGCACCAATGAAGCTTAACCTTCTCAAGCAAGGTACAAGTAGACAACAAGTTGTTCAACACGTCTTGATTTATAAAGACGAAATTCAAGTCCAGTACACGTAAAGAAACACAGTTGATGACATTGGTGGAACAAATTCGAAGACGAAGGTTGGCCAAATCCTCAGCTGTTAATGGTGTTGTTGTTACATGAATTGTATGTAGGCCTTGGCTAGAGAATAACTCATTTGGCAATATTGTAAAAGAGTTGTCGTCGTCGAGGGAAAACCTGATATCAAGTGAGAGGTCTTTGAGACAACTGTTGGAAACTACAAGGCGTATCCAATTTGGGAGGTTCTCTAGGGTATTTTTAAAAAAGATGCATAACAGAAGATGAAAAGATTGAATGGGTGTGTTGTCTATGTGGTATCTTTGCAAAGTGGTGTCAATGAGGTTGTTGAACTTTGTTTCAATTTCGTGGGTTGAAGACGACTTATCAGGATCAGGATGCATCAATTTAAGGGTAGGGAGGGTATACCAAGCGCGAAGCCATGATTTTGAAAAGATGCAAGTGCGTTCGCCTTCTTTTAAAGGCAACGACGATTGAATAAGATGAATCAACTCCACAGGGAGAACTTCGTTGCTAATTCTACTTCTTTTTTTCGAAGTAATCCCCAAATCATCTTCCTTGCTAATTCTACTTCTTTTTTTCGACATAATCCCCAAATCATCTTCCTTGCTAATTCTACTTCTTTTCGACATAATCCCTAAATCATCTTCCTTGCTAATTCTACTCCTTTTTTTCGACATAATCCCCAAATTATCTTCCTTGCTAATTCTACTTCTTTTTGACATAATCCCCAAATTATCTTCCTTGTTAATTCTACTTCTTTTTTTGACATAATCCCCTAATCTATTAAACAATGTAAACCCCGTGGGATGATTTGTATTATTCATCACAATATATAGAGATTACAAGAGAAAACCCTAGTGGATCACAAGCCAACAAACCGAGCTCGGGTCAATTAATTTGAGTAACATCAAATAACTTTGGACTAACAAATTAACTAACATAATTATTTGACTATACATTTATTCTCTAATAGTTAAAAAATGTAAAAACCCGTCGGTATGATTGTATTATTCAAAATAAAAATTTCACTATATTTAGAGATTTACAAGAGAGAAACCTTAGATGGGATCACAAGCCACAATACGAGCTTGGTCAATTACTTTGTCTAACACTTAAATAACTTTGACTAACAAATTTAAACTAACACTATTACTTATTGACTAACATTATTCTCTAATAGAATCATTTCTTGCTTATTTACTTCTTTTTGACATAATCCCCAAATTATCTTCCTTGTTAATTCTACTTCTTTTCGACGTAATATCCAAATCAAACGTTAAATTATTATTAATAAATATATGTTTCCTCAAATCTATCTATAAAACCTTGTAATCTATTTATCTAATTAATTAATAATTATATATAAAAGAGTAAGATTGTAATATATATCTCTTACCTTGAAATCGAATAGATCTATGTTAATTCTCTGGAATTGTTTTTTTAGAATACCTAGATTTGAGCTTTTTATAAGAAAATAAATAAACCGACATCCATGTTTTGTCCCTCACACTTTCCTTCCCTTTCACATACATACAAACTTTACTTATATATTTATCTTTACTTTCTTTATCTTTAACAAGCAAAAGAACCCACGCTTTGCGGCGGGGCTAATTTTTTCCCGAATAATTTTCTTTTACGTTTTGAGGGGTTTTTTTTTGGCGATGCGTTATGGCGGGGCTAATTTTTAATAGTTTATTTTTTGTATGATTCGGGGAAAAAAAAATTCGTTGGGACGGGCTAATTTTTTCCCGAATAGTTTCTTTTTTTGGGACGATTTTGTAAATTTTTTTACGGAAATTTTTGTGTAAGAAAATCATAAATAGTTAAAAAGTGAGGGTCCGTTTTGTATTTTTTTTACTTTGGGCCAGATTTTAGGCTATTTTTGGGTTTTTTTTGGCTAATTTTTTCCTGGATATTTCTTTTTTTTGTACGATTCGGGAATTTTTTTTTTTGCATTGGGATGGGTTAATTTTTTCCCGAATATTTTCTTTTTTTGGGACGGTTCGATATCTTTTTTTTGGGCCGATGAATGTAAAAAAGTTGTGAACAATAAAAACTTGACGTGTTTTTTTTTGTTAATTTTTTTACGGGATTTTTTGTGTAAGAAAATCGTAAATAGTTAAAAGTTGAGGGACCGTTTTGTATTTTTTTTACTTTGGGCCAGATTTCAGGCTAATTTTGGGCTAGTTTTTTTTTTTTTACTTTGGGCCAGATTTTGGGCCACATTTTATGCGAATTTTAGGCTAGTTTGTCGACAAATGTGTATATTTTTAGTAATAATTTTTTTTATATGGCTTATGTGTTGGGCCTCATGTTTAAAGTGTTTTTTTTTTGCTATATGGTTTTTTTTTAATATAATGGGTTGTACGTTTGTGACCATATCGATTATTTTAAAGTTATTAGGTATCGAAGATGTTTCCGCGTGTATTTTTTTATCTGAATAAATCGGAACTTTTGTAATATTTTTTTTCCCTCCTACTTTGTGCATACAAATTTAAAAAAAAAAACAAAAACAAAATAATTAAAAAAAAACTAAAATCGGGCTGGCCCAAAATGAGAGCCCGTTACTGTAGCAGGTGGCCCGAAGTCAAAACGACTTCGTTTTTGTCCGTGAATGTGTTTATTTATTATTTTTAGAAAATAGTTATTTTACATAATTGTTTCTCATTACATGGTAAATGAATAATCTAAACTATTCATTTCATTTTATTAAAAAGAAAATGGTTAAGATTAAAAAAACATTGAATGGCCAAAAATATAAATTTACTAAAACCCATCTTAACCATTCAGGTGCTGGACGTATATATGTCAGGGAGCAGGACGAATATGTAACAGAGACCATTTTTATTTGATGTTTGTAATTTTTTTTAAGGTAAGTATGATTATTTAGATGATTAGCTTTTTTGTAACAATTCGTAATTTTTGGGTAATTATTTAATCCTAAACTTTCACTATTTATTTTACTTTTGAGTAATGTTAATTTTTCGGTTAACCGGATAGGTTATTTCACGTTCGTAGTAAAACGTTTATTAAACGTGAACCCGACCTTAAATAAAATATCCGTCTACGTATTTTCTAATCCGATGGCGAAAAAAACATATAAAAATATATTAGTCATATTTGTGAAAAGAAAAACTTGAAAAAAAGGAGGTAATAAAACTTGGGTTTTTCTAACATGTGCCCCAGGGGCACATGTTAAGGTAGGGGACACTCAGGCTGTGTTGTCTCTAGCCTGATTGGCTAGGAAGGTTATATGTGGGCCTGATAATGATTATAACGACAATAACTGTTGGCCAATCAGGCTGTGACACACAGCCTGTGTCCCCACCTTAACATGTGCCCCTGGGGCACATGTTAGAAAAACCCATAAAACTTTAGTGGTTTAATCGAAAATAAGTTATATAGAGTTAAGTGTAAATTTATAAATTTACAAGTTTTATTATAACTTTTAAAAAATAAATAGATAACCCGTTAAACTTTATACCTTTATACTTTATATTTTAAAATACAACAAATGTAAATAATTTCCTACTTCCAAACAAAGATTTAACATTAACTAATCACATACCAAATCTCCCTGAAAACTTTTTGGTAACTGCATACACAATAGTAAGAATACCGTTTTTCGAATATGGGGGTCAATGGTTGGAATATGACGAGGAGAAAATTAATACCTTTGTGGCCTCGGAGGTTCACTTGAACCAACTCCGGGCTACCTAAAAGGGTAGTTTCGCTTATATTAGTCGGATCACAATGTCGAGCCAGAAAACAGGTAAATCAAAAGAAAAAAAATACTAATTTATCTTCAAGTTCATATAATATATAAAAGATTTAATGAATCTATTTTTTTCCATGTAATTTCGATAATCCTCTATAACATAACTTACAGATTAGAAAAAGTAAAATATATTTTTAAAAAAATAATATAATATCTAAGCCCGTACATACACGGGCATTAAAACTAGTTTATATAAGAAGGGAAAAGTGAATATGAGACTGTCATGTATAGGGGTGAGCAAACTGAACCGAAAACCGACCCGACCCGACAAACCGAGCCGAACCGAGCTTATTCGGTTCGGTTTTCGATTTTGGATATCTATTTCGGTTTAGTCGGTTCGGTTCGGTTCGGCTCAAACCCGACATTTTAGTCGGTTCGAACCACTAAACCGAACCGAACCGAGCTTATTCGGTTCGGTTTCGGTTTATATAGGGTTCATTCGGTTCGGTTCTCAGTTTTCAAAAATCCATAACTCGGTTTCGGTTTCGGGTCAGTTTTTCTCGGTTCGGGTCGGTTTCGACCCGATGCTCACCCCTAGTCATGTATCTAAGGTAAGATGCGAAACCCTCCTAAACTACGTAGTTTTTATTGAAATCCTTCCAAAACTACATAGTTTTAATCTCCTAAACTTACTCAAGCATATAAAACGCATTTATCTATTTCATACTAGTTTATTGACTCGTGAAATTCACGGAGCCTTAAGAACCCGTGACAGTGTTTTTATAAGAGTTTGGTTTGTGGTATTACGTAATTAAATTACATGTTAGCCCCGTGAATATTATGTAAATAAATGATATGTTAGAAGTATAAATATAAATTATTAACGCAACATTATGATACAAATAAATTATTAAAACACTATAAAAAGACATTTAATTTTTATTAAAAGTAAAATAATATAACAACAAAATAACAAAAGTTCAAATATGTTTTAGTCAAGCTTTGATGTCAACTTGTATGTTTTATAATAAGGTTATGTAGCAATGGGTCAAAACCGGGGTGTTTGGGTTAACACCCGCATTTCGTGTATATTACGCTTTCGCTCGTAGCTTTTATGAAACATTTATATAGAAATGTTATTAGAGTATATATAAAAGTATGTATCACGTTTTACGAATTTACAGCTAGTATAGATCATGTTTCTGTAAAAATGATGTTTAAGGTTCACTAAAGTTGCATTATAAATTAATATTTTTCTCACACAACATATGATAGCTCGTAACATGCATATAATTGTTAATAACGTTAGCCGATCGATTGACCTATGATATTTTATTGGACGAAGTACTTAATGGCAAAAAAAACCAACCACGCAGGTGGCAAACCCCCGTTCATCTACACCATTTGTGATGAGAGGTTATTTTCTATGAATAATGCCAGACCACATAAAGTTTAGAAAAGAAAACCCACAATGATGTGTATGTTAATTTGTGAATGCAAATATGATAAAAGATAAAAAAGAAGAGAGACAATACCAATAGTTAACATGACACATGATTATATGAATTTATTCTTATAAAATTTATGTGAGTCTAGCATTCCTCATTTTCTATTCCAGAGTATTGAATGTTGATTTATGTATACCTTTCGTCTAACTGGGTAGTTTTAGTAATTTTAATCTAACCATGCCACATAACTGATCTTAGAGGCTATAATGAACCCCTGTTCTCGTTCATATTCTAATACTCTCATAATTTAAAATAGTATCCTAATTTGGAGTTTTGACGTATTCTCTAAAGTCTAAACTCTACTTATTGAACTCATTATTAGACATATAACCTGCGAATTATTCTCATGACATTCACAATATTGAACCTAAACTTAATGATATATACATTTACTTTAACTCACTACTTGTTTGAGTGATATGTATAAAGGTCAAAACCATGGTTTTTATTTTATATAACCATGATTTGTCGTTAATTTCATGGTGTAGTGAAAACTGATAACTAAAAATGTAGTAGGTCAAACATGCCTAACGGGTCCAATTATTTGAGAATCCCACGCGTAATTTAAATTACGGGAAAGTGACTCTACGGTAAACTGCATAATCGCTCGTCTGTTCAAAGATAAAAGGATAATACGCCATTTATTTAGAACTTGTAAAGCAAACTGGTAAATGCGTAAACTTTAAATTTTTTAAATTATTTATTTGAAGAACATAACTTATCTACATATCTGCACCCTTAACCATATAACCATTTGACCAGATTTTTTTACTTGACTCTTTAAGTTTAACCCATCTTAAGTGACGATAAAACACAACCCATATCAAACAATTATAATTAATTAAGGGTTATTGGTAACTCTGTTCAATCAAGTAAACAACAACTTCATTCTTAAACCCCTCGTTTAGATGTCCAAATAATGTGTGAGCTAGTCACTTTGAAAGCTTGCTTAAATATTCTAGAAAAATAATCAAGGGATAATAACAAACAATTCATATATAGTTTACAATTTGCGTATAAAGTTTTATATCTAAGAGCTAATTTTTTTCTGTAAGTTAATGAATGTATACATATTTTTCACCCAACAATTTTACCTCTTAAATTTTCAATCTACTGTAGTGAGCTTTTCTGCAAACACATCCATGATACCACATGCCTTTCACATTTCCATCAAGTTGAAAAGGGATAGAACAAATAGACATATAGTAATGAAATTTCATAAAAATTCAGTAGTTTGATCCAAAATTCATCTTAAGATATAACAAGTTGGGATATTGCCCGCGCGTTGCGGCGGGGATTAACTTAGTCTCGAGTAGTATGTACCTTACAACATTGCGTAACTCAAACTTAATCATTCTTCTAAGTTCAATCACTCAAGCTAAATATTTCTTAGCAGTTTTTTTTAGTTTTGTTCATGTATTGTGAGACTGGTTACCTGATAGTGTATTTACAAATTTTCTAACATTAAAATAAAGTGGAACTTGACTAACTAAACCTCTTTTTCTGGTGGAGTTAAACCTTTACAAAAATGAATGAGTAAATAGTAATGGTGTTTTCGAACAAAATACCAAGTTACAATGCTAGTTGGTAGGCGTGTACTGTCATGCATAATTTATATACTTTAGTAACCTTTTACAAAAACACTAAAATACTTTAACAAACATATCAATAATTATTTCATATTATTTGTTTATTCTTTTGTCACTTAAACATAACTGTTGAATAGCTAGATAATTAGACATCAGAAGGAAACTCGGTTTATCAAAACATTCAAGGTAATCTCTAAATAAATTTTGTTCAAATAGACTTATATTGAACAAACTGTACCCCGCAATAAAGGATCAGCGTTTACTCTGCAGCACGCTCTCATTGGAGTCCAACGCCTGCATTTTCCTTTCCAGTTCCATACTTTTTCTGTTCGCCTCAGTGAGCTTTGCATCAGCTTGAAGCATGTTTTCTTCCACCTCTAGCTTTATCCCCAATTCCGGCGACTAAAGTGTTTGCATCGGCCAATTTAGTCTAAGATCTAAGTTGAACTTATTTATTTTCTTCATCAATTTCGTGCAACGCCTTTTCAAGCGCATAAAAGCACACATATGTTTAAACTTACAAATGCACACAAATGGTAAACATATAAATTTAACATTAAGGAGAATAAAAAATCTTTACATCTGCCCGACACAGGGGGGGGGTGAGAGGATGGCTGAGGGGCAGTTCTTTGGGGGGTAAGTTGTCCGCTCACTTTTCAACTTCAGATACAAACATAAAATGAACAGCCTCTTCACGTTTAACAGTTTCTTGTGTCGCGGACAGTGATTCTCTAAGTTTCTCAATGTTAGCAATCAACTCCTAATTCTCAATCAGCAAGAGTCTCATATTATATTGATAATCAAATAGTTGTGCAAAGAAGGAACAAATATGATAGCCGTCACATTATTATCTGTGACACATGTGTAGAAGTAGAATTTCAAAGATAACTGAATGAACCATACATATAGATATACTACATCAAACTAACTTTAAATCTACATTATATCATACAATTACAATCAATAGTATTAATACACAAAGAATATCACGATAAACGTATCAATAAAATTAACTCAAATTACAAAAAATACTTTGCTCGATTATTTTTGCCTTTTTAGCCAAGTAAACCTATATTTCTATCACCGCAACTATATTCAACTAAGCATTAAGGGTATCACAAAAACAAAAAAACAAATATCTTTTCAAACCAAAAATTACTTCTTTTTTGAGGCGTTTTGTCTTCTCGACCAACGCCTCATGATCTTTCATCTACATAACTCCTTCATCTAACAACCCAGCTTCTTTAAACCTAACCCAATCATTCAAATCGCCACCATCTTCACCCACTTTCCCACCTTCATCACTCAACAACCCTAACGGCGGTGGTGGTGGGCCATCGTAAAACGGCACCGCCTTACCCTTCCCTGCCACGTGCCTAGTCGTATTCCCATCGTTCCATCAATAACACTAATAAAACTAAATTACTCAAACCCGTAATTTTTTCATTAACCATTAAAAAACAAATTCAATATAAAAAAAACGAAAACTTTTATTCGCCGCTGAGTAGTGTATTTCGGACTCGTCTTTCAAGCATGGGCTTCAACTATCATAAACTATTAGCTGCAAGCAGCATCAGCAAGGTAACCCCCAAATTCTTACAAAACCTTAATTTCAAAACAAAAATTAAATCGAAAAAAAATTAGAATAAATATAACTATAATTCACAATTAAGTATATACAATATAAACTAATTCAAATAATAATTTTTGTTGCTAACCGAAACCCCAATCAAAATCATGGCCACTACAAAGGTTAAAGGCTTTGAACCCTCAACTGACCCACACAAACCCAAAATATTTGAATGAGTTGGTGTCGATGAATCTGAAAGATTGGAGGAGAGTAGAGAATCGGTATGAAGATGAATACGTGATGTAGGTAAACAAATTGAAGATCATTGAACTTGACGACTTTAGAGGCGGTGGGGATTTTAGGAAGGTGTGAAGATCGTTCCAGATGTGCCTTCGTTATCATATTGATAAATAGATTTTATTAGGCTAAACCAAACGAAACAGGCTCAGAGGAGCCCACAACCAAAACGACACCGATGTTGGTCGTTTTTGTAATGGTAAATGTATGTTTTATAATGGTTTCTTTTATATACTACCTCAAATTGAATGACCATTCTTTTGGCCCAAAACTGAATATGTAGAAGTTGGAAACTGAGCTAAAAAGTCCAAATAGAAAACTTTATCTAGTATATACATTTAACAAAAAAAGAAGTATGTTAGCGCCTTCAGTGACTTTTTTTCTTGTGGAAGAGATAAACAAAGCCATGGATGTTTGGTGTTAATTTATTAAGGTGGTACATAGTTATTACGTAAGTTTAGGTTATTCTAATGTTTGTCAAGAAAGCAGTAACCCAAACCCAAAGCAGATAAAATCAGATTTGTTACTTTATAGCTAGATTTTTTTAGCAAAATGATGGAGCATATCATGTAGTAGTATGTGCCATAATCAAATAATCCTATTTTCAACACATGGCCTTACTTTCGGGACCATATCAACCAGAACAGGGAAAAACTCACATTGCCATATTCCAGTACTTGGAGCTTCATAAAGTACGAAACGCATTTAGTAAGTGGAGATTCTCTGTATTATTCGCAAGAAGCAATATCTTCTTTTCTACGATCGCTTCTAGATGATCCAAAACCTATTAGATTTAATCAATTATTAAATTATGATAAAACCAACATATCATTAACAAAATAGGTAAATTATGACATAGAAAAATATTTTCACTAATCTTGTTCCTAAGATGTTTTTAGTAACATACAATCGCTACTTAATCATCATCTGACAAACATACCGGGTCACTGCTACCGACCTTCTTTACCAAATTCAGTTACGTCCGAAAACTCAGGTTGAGATGGCAACGTATTTGGTTTCTTGATTAGAATAAAAAAATATATAATAAAATATATAAAATACCAAATAGTAATAGTATAGAGAGTATCCCGTTAGATAAGAAAATTACTTTAGTAAAAATAATAGTCTATCTTCCGAGCGTCGTATTCACGGCGAGAGATGAATTGAAATTCACGAAAGCGTTTTTGTTTGAAGCTTGAATATCAAATATTTTTGGTCTTGGTTTTAAAATACAAATAAAATAATACTAAACTAGATTATACTAATTAACAAATAAGCAAAGCAATTAAATGAAAAGAACTATATAAAAAGATATGCTTGGTAAGTGACGAGGAAAGTTCATCAAGTGTGAATTAAAGTTTAAAAAAAATCAAAGATTATTAATTAACAAGCCTTTTTACAATCCACACTTAATTCCCGATTCACAATATCACTTAACAAACACTAATTAAACTACTTACTAAGCATAACGATCAAATAAGCAAACAAAATATTTTATACTAAAGCTACACTAATTAATTGAAAAGGGATAGAAAATTGAACCGAATTGAAGACCCGCAATTAAACGAAAACCACCCGATTTATTTAGCTAAAACAAATAATCAAATTCGGTCTAGCTAAATAAACCCTTAAGCTTCGCGCCTCATGAGTTGACCGGTACAACGAAACAAATAAAACACTCAAACTGTTAAGACAATCAATAATTGGCTTGAAAAAAAAAATTAAATTCCATCAGTGGGCTATTATTTCCTAAATCTAAGTTGCTAGAACTAAGCTAAACAATACCGAAATGAAATGTTTTCAATGTTTAAGCCCAATAATAACACCCTTAACAGTGGCTAAATGACTACAATTTCTTTTGAAATTGAAAACCAATAATGTTTCTATTTAAACCGAATGAGCCAAAAATAAATAATAATAAAAAAATAAAAAAAAAAAAAAAAAAAAATAAAAAAAAATTTTTAACCAAGAACTTTTTATCTATGATAAAACTATAAGCTAGTCGAGATTCAAGAACAATAAACTGAAGGCCGAATCAATAAGCCAACTAAAACCTTAAAGAGAAACAAATTAGGCTACTTGACGAATAAACTAAGTAGTAAACTTTTATCAAATCACACTTCGAGTATCAAAGGTTATATCAAAACCAATCTAGAGGAATAAGCCACTTCTTAACCAATAAGCCCAATAGCACAATATCATAAGAAATTCAAACAGTAAATAAATAAATAAATAAAACTTTATAACTACTACCTACTAGAACTAAAAACCATCTCCAAATCGAAACCAAAATAAGCTATGACAGCTTATTCGGTTAATAAGCTGTGAGAATAAGACATGTCGAAATAGGCTGTTAATAAGCTTAATCGACTAAGGTATAAGATATATGAGAATAAGCCTACTCAAATAAGCTATAGAAAAGCTTATCTAACAAAAGGCTATTACCAATAAGCAAAAACGAAATAAGCGATTTCAGCTTATTCGGTTAACGGGACACTAAAGAAAAAGGAAAACATAGAGAATAAGCAATCTATATCAAACACGGAACCTGGAAATCTATTCAAACCATTCGAAACATCAACCCCAAAATCTTTCCGGAATCATACTTCGACAAATCCAACGAAACATTAAAACATTAAATTCAAATTGTTACATAGGATCGGAAATGAAAACTTTAAATAAGAGAAGATATTTATTCTACCAATAAAACTAGTTTCTTACTACTCCTAACTACGAATATGAAAAAATAAAAAAAATACCAAAACAAAATGATATGAAAAAGATAGATAAGATATGCTTCCTGCTGTGCTCCTTCTTATTGCGTTTCATTCAAGCAGAAAAATGGGCTTCAGTTATAATGGGCCGAGTTAAGCAATAACATATTGGGCCTTGATAAACCTTAGTTGGGCTGGAGATCATTAAGTCATGGGCCATGTGTATGACTTGGGCTACTGTTTGTAAAGTTAATATGCTGTTGCATTTCTTTCATTTATTTATTTATTAATTAATTACTTATATATTAACATTACTTTAAGTTTTTATAAAAACCTAAGCTTATTTGCGCATACCTTTTTGCGTAAACGCAATTTACTAGACTTTTAAAAATAATTAACTTTTCATTTTTATTAAACCTAACATTCCAAAAATAGAAATTTCATTTCTTTCATATCCTTACGACTAAAACTTAATCTCATCCTAATATTACTAACACATAAATACCTATACGTATAATTACTTACACAATTAACGCGAAACCGCTTCAATCACCGAAATCATTTCCTTGTCACCGAGAGAACGAAATGAACTCCACAAAATCCAACACAAATCCAATCCCAATGAGACGATTACGCTCAAATGGATTGATTATCCAATCTCACATAACCCACAAAAACACATAAGACACGTATAAACACATATAACACATATCTCAGACATTGCAACAGATCCATAAGTCAACACTAATAGTTTGACTAACCTGCTCATGTCATGGTTGTCACATCCTGTCCAGCTATATCCTGTCCTGCAAACACTTCTTCATCATCAAGAATACCTGTATCAAACATTAGATCATCACCATACCTCCCTTGAGTTTCATCAACCAATGTAATCTCTGCATCTTTATCAATGTCATCAATTTTCCTCCCATGTTTGGATGCATCCTCTTGATCACCTAAACTAGCTTCATCAGAGGAAATCACTCTTGCAGATCTACCAACCTTGTATAATCTTTTGAGCTTGTGATTTCTTAACCCTCCTTTCTTCTCTAACTTCTTAACTCTTAGTTTCAAACTTGTAATCTCCTAAGCTTAAGCAGTATTTGTGTTCTCCAGGTCAAGCACTCTTTGTTGCAATTTGGTACAAACTTCCATCAATTACTTAAGTTCATACTATCCTTACCACTTCGAAGTGTGTTACCTCTTACGAGCAGTGGATCATTGGAAAGTTTAGATACATTCTCAAACCTAGTTTGAGCAATAGTATCCCTTATGGTTTCTTGGCACCTGGGATCACCACCTAAAGTAGTTCCTTGGGAACCAGCTTTATTAGTTGTTGCCTTGGATCGGGTCTTAATGATGTTACCACGGTCCTGCTCTGTTTCTAAGCTAGAAGCACTAGTGGCAACCCTCACCAAATTGTCATCCAACTCCTTATAGATAGCCTCATCTGCTACATGTTCAGTAGGACTACTAGATTGAGGTATTCGAGTATCCTTTCTTATTGGCTTCCTAGGTTTTTGTTTCTTTTGAGGTTGAGCAGATGGTTGAATAATAGTGGGTGTGCGATGGGGATCAGTGGGATTTGCTGAACCTTCACCCATTTTTGCTTGTTCTTGTACCACCATTGTTTGGAATAATGGTGTTT
>BQNB010023406.1:24806-61861 GCA_026074375.1 Tanacetum coccineum
TCTTTCAATTAAATCCAATGTATCATTTTAAACGACTTTTTGTGTCGTTCTTATATATCTTGTGCTATTGATCTTGAAGTAACACGCCCCGGACCCTTATTCTGCTGCGACCCAATTTGGGGGTGTTACAAAGTCAACCACAAGAGGTTGTCAATTTTTAGGAAATAGGTTAATTTCTTAGCAATGCAAGAAACAAACTGTAGTTGCCACTTCTACAACTGAAGCTGAATATGTGGCTGCTGTAAGTCGCTATAGACAAGTTCTCTGGATCCAAAACCAATTGCTTGATTATGGGTAAAATTTTATGAACACTGTTATTTACATTGACAATACCATACTATTTGTATTATAGAAAATCCTGTTCAACACTCTAAAACAAAACATATAGAGATTAGGCATCACTTTATAAGAGATTGTAATACTAAAAAGTTGATTCAAATGGCTAAAATTGATACTCAACTTAATGTAGCAGATCTTCTTACAAAAGGTTTTGATGCTGGTAGATTTCAGTACTTGGTTTCAAGTATTGGAATGCTCAATCCCTAAGGCCTAAATCTCTTGTTTGTTTTGTAAAGTTTGTTAAATGTTAGTACTGTTAGTTATTTGTCAATTAATACTGCTAGGTCTACTTAGTACTGCTAGTTATATTTAACACTGTTTGTTAAAACTGTTACTTATAGTTAGTATTGCTGGTTATTTCTATGTATCTTTGTTAATCCTGTGACTAACACTTAAAACATGAAACATGTTTGGATTATGTTTTTCTTGGTTGTTAAGCTAACTTTTTTAGGATAAACAATGAGGTGTCAAATTGGTTACTCCATAATGTATTATTTGAGGGGAGGAAACATGTTGGCTGTTCTTAAATAAAGGTTGTTGCTATACCATACAACAAATGGTTATCAATTCACCATGTCTTATAGACTTCAAGAATTGACTAGTCCAGAGCAAACGGCTCCTGGTAAAGACTTACCAAAATCGTTGATAGTTGATTGTTACTCCAAAACTATATGGTCCTAATGAACATTTTATTTCAATTGAAGCTAGGCTAGTCCAGTGCAAACGGCTACTGGTAAGATTCCAAATCTGTTGATAGTTGATAGTTTACTCAAAACTATATGTCTCATTACACATGTTATGACAATGAAGCTTTGGTAGTCAAGAGCAAACGGCTATGGTAAAAGGACTTCTCAAATCCGTTTATAGTTGGTAGTTTACTCAAAACTATATGGTTATTATTGCACCATATTTTTCTAATGAAGCAATGGTAGTCCAAAGCAAACGGCTATTTGGTAAAGACTCCTCAAATCCGTTTATGGCTGGTAGTTTGCCAAAAACTACACTTTGTGTGATTTCTTGTGAGCTCAAACAAAAGAGAGAATGGTGGGAGGATCAAAAATAGAAAGAGAGCTGTGTGAAAAAAATAGTAAGAGTGCAAAGTGAGACCAAAAGACATTGTGAGATGAATTGTGAGTCTATAAAGAAGAGAGATCTGTGTGTGTTATTCTTTTAGTCTTACAGTTTGTTTTAACTGTTCGTGGGTGGAGAAGTTATATTGCTAGGATATCTTAGTACTGCTTGGCCTAAAGTTAATATGCTGGATGACGTTAGTACTGTTTGGGCTAAGGACTTTTTATATTTATTAATAGAGCCGTGAGATATTTACGCCAAATACCTATGGAATTAAGGGTTGAACAATTGACTTCGTGTATTTCATTATATATTCATATGTTCCTATCACGATCACTTAAATTACTTAATATTGGTATAACAAATATCTCTCTGTTTTTCCTTATTTACTTGCAATTAACTTTCTCCAGCATTCATACGTCATACCGATTCTATCCCACCTTACTAATCACAATTTTCATCATGGCAAATCTAGATTTTTGTGACAAGCATAACATGGTAGCATTTCTGGAGAAATCTACGGGTAGTGTCGGGTTTCATCAGATCATTGATTTCATCACTCGAAGTCATGTTTGTTATGCACTTACAAAGAAACCAGAAGTGTGTGTCTCTTTTATAAGACAATTTTGGAGGTCTGCTGAGATTTTGACTGATGATAATGGCACCGTCAAGATTCATGCTACTATAGATGGACACTCACTTTCAATCACTGAAGGTTCTCTACGGCGACATCTCAAGTTGGATGATCAAGATGGCATTACCTCTCTTCCAACTACAGAGATCTTTGCTCAATTGGCGCTTATGGGCTATGCTACTGACTCAGATAAGTTAACCTTTCAAAAAGGTGCATTTTCACCTCAATGGAGGTTTCTTATTCATAATATTCTTCACTGTTTAAGCCCAAAGAAGACTGCTTGGGAGCAGTTTAGTAGTAATATTGCAGCTGCTGTCATTTGTTTAGCCACAAATAGAAAGTTTAATTTTTCTAGGATGATCTTTGACCACATGGTGTCTAACATATCTAGTCCCCATAAGTTTTTGATGTACCCTAGGTTTATCCAACTATGCCTAGACATGCAGAGACACAAGCTTCAACAACACACAAGATTTTATTCTGTTCCATCTCTAACAATGAAGGTGTTTAGCAATATGAAGAGATCCACCAAGGGATTTTCAGGTCAGGAGGTTCCTTTATTTCCCACTATGTTAGATGCTACTGAACCCTCACCTTCACCTTCTAGAATCACATCTTCACCTTCCCCTACACCTACACCTTCACCTTCACCTGAACCATCTCCTACTCAACCATCACCTACTCAACCCTCACCTACACAACTTTCACCAACACAACCTGGTACAGAATACCATCTTCCTACACCCCATGACTCACCTCTCCATGCTGTTCACTCACATGGAAGTGATGAGGGTAGTTTGAAACTACAAGAATTGATGAATTTGGTAACAACACTTTCTGACAGGATTGGAGTTCTAGAGGCTGATTTGATAAAGACAAAGAAAACCTACAGTTCTGCTTATACTAAGCTTATTCTAAGGGTCAAGAAGCTAGAGGCTCAGATAAAGGTTGGGAAAGCAAGGAGACATACTAGGGTTGTTCTTTCAGATACTGAAGTTGGTCAAGATGATTCTTCCAAACAGGGGAGGAAGTTTTCTGATGAAAAGGTTCAAGAAAAGGCAAGTACTGATACTGAATTATTTATTCAAGAAGTGACTCCAACTGAAGTCATTCAAGATCAAGAGGCAAGTGGGAAAGCAAGTGATGAAATTAGTACTGCTGGTTTGAAGAAAGATACTGCTAGTGAAGAAGTTCCAACAGTTAGTACTGCTGAAGTACATCTTAGTACTGCTGGAGGAACTGTTACATATTCAAGAAGAAGTGCTGAGAAAAGATCAAGAAAAGATAAAGGAAAAGCCATCTTGATAGAAGAAGAGCCTAAGAAGAAGTCTAAGAAGGACCTTGAACAAGAACAGTTAAGTTATGCTGAAGCAATTAGACTTGAAGAGCAAATGAATGAGGAACAAAGAGCTCAAATTGCTAGAGATGAGGAGATTGCTAGACAGTGGGATGAAGAAGAAAGGAAAAGAGCTATGGATGATGCTAAGGCAACAAAGAAGATTGACTGGAATGATCCTTCTGTCATTAGATATCATTCTCTTAAAATGAAGCCAAAGTCTATTGCCCAAGCTAGAAGAAATATGATCAAATATTTGAAGAACCAAGGAAATTTTAAGATCACTGACTTCAAGGGGATGTCTTACAATGACATAAGGCCAATTTTTGAAAAACTTTGGGATTTTAATCAAAATATTGTGCCTATGGATGCAGAGAAAGCAAGTAAAAAGCAAAAGTCTCCTGAAAAGGAAAGGACTAAGTCTCCTGAAAAAGAAAGGTCTACTGAAAAATTGTGGAAGAAGAGGTTGTTAAACAAGAGGAAAGGGAAGAAGTTGTCAAAGAACCAGAAACAAAGAGAAAGAAGTCTATTCCTAGAAAAACTACAAGGAAAAGACAAAAGCTAGAAGAAGATGCTGAGAAAGATGAACTCAAGGGATTTCTGGATATAGTACCAAGAGAAGAAGCTCCCATAGAGATTGAATCTTTATCAACAAAGTTTCCTATTGTAGATTGGAAGACATGTGTGTTGACAGAGACTTTCATGTACTATCAAGTTTTCAGAGGTGATGGAAGCTCAAAGAACTATAAGATACTGAGTGAAATGCTTGAAGATTTTGACAGAATGGATGTAGAAGAATTGTTCAGATTAGTTAAGGAGAGATACAGTACTTCAGCACCAGAAGGATTTGATCTTAAGCTTTGGGGAGATCTACATACTTTGTTTGAGCATGATGAAGGGGATGAGATTTGGAGAGATCAACATGAGTATAATCTTCTAAGCTAAAGATTATGTAATTTTTGTGGTATTCATATTTTGTTGATGGACAATGGATTGGCAATTCACATGTTAACAGAAAAGAAGTATCCCTTAAGCCAAGAGATGTTGACAAAGATGTTAAGTAGAAAATTGGAGGTAGATCATGAGAGTTCCCAGGCATTTGAACTCCTCAGATTCATAAGATCTCAAGTGAAGAAGTGACAGAATTGTTTGAAAGAATCATCAGCAGAAGAAGAAGACTAGAAGATTTTATTCAGAAGAAACTTGATGATTTGAAGGACAATCACAAGTTTAGGGGAGGATTGTTAGGAATAAATCTTCATATGACTTTATACTGCCAACAGTACTAAAGGAGTTAGTACTGCCAGTACAAAGTTAGTACTGCCAGTATTAAGTTAGAACTGTCAATGTTATTTAATACTGCTAGTTGAAGGAGTTTGTACTGCTAAATGGTCAAAGCTGATGAACTGAAGATAAGAATGCATGGAGAGTATTTCGGGATATTTAGTTTTGAATTGTAACTGATCCTAATAGATAGGCAGATATATTTGTAAAGGGCTCCTTGTATTTCTATAAAAGGAGATCCCTAGAGTAGTGATAGATAGAACTTTTAGAGATACATTTAGAGAGAATTTGTAATAGCTTCAAGGTTTGTAACCCCAGTACTTCAAGAGTACTCGTATTATTTAATAATATTGAAGCAGTGAGTTTTGTGTTCATTGTTTGTTTGTGTTCATTACTGTTTCATTTATAAACTTCTCTAGAGTATCAAAGTGTAGATTCCGCATACACTTTGGTATACATACAAAGTCTCAATCTTTGTTATTTTGGATTCTTCCAAGGTAACAAACTCTTTATATCATAAAGAATCGATCAAGGCGTGGGATCAACAGAAACCAAAGTCAAAAACTTTCTTGGCAGTGTAGGTCAGGCCATGATGTCCACCGGTGGGACCATGGTGACAAGCTTTGAGAATATCCATAGCTTCCTTCCCATCCACACATCGTCTAATTATTTGATCAGGACATATTCTAAATAAATAGGGGTCATCCCAAAAATAATGTTTTATATTTTTGAAAAATTTCTTCTTTTGCTGGGATGACATCCCTTTAATAAGCACATTACACACCAAGTAGTTTGCAATATCGGCAAACCACGGGGGTTCATTTTCATCATTAAGGGATATCATATTCAGGGACTCGTATGGAAAATTATCATTCATTTCCATTTCAACGAGATCCCCTTTATGAGGATTTTCATGTCTACTCAAATGATCAGCCGCTAGATTCTCTGCTCTTTTTTTATCGCGAATCTCGATATTAAATTTTTGGAGCAAAAGAATCAGTCAGAGTAATCTCGGCTTAGCATCTTGCTTAGCAAATAAATACTTTAAGGCCGAGTGATCCGTATACACTATGGTCTTAGACAAGACAAGGTAAGACCGAAATTTCTCAAACGCATACACCACAACTAATAACTCTTTTTTGGTAGTGGTGTCATATGTCTGAGCATCAAATAAAGTCTTACTCGCATAGTGTATAGGCTGAAAATATTTGTTCTTTCGCTGGCCCAAGACTGCTCCTACCGCAAAGTCACTTGCATAGCACATGAATCAAACGGTAAGTCCCAGTCAGGGGCCATGAGAATAGGAGCCTCGGTTAATTTATTTTTAAGATACTCAAATGATTCAAAACATTCTTTTGAAAACACGAACGAAGTTTCTTTCTCTAAGAGATGGGTCATAGGCCGGGCTATTTTGGAGAAGTCTTGGATGAATCTCCGATAAAAGCTTGCATGACCTAAGAAACTCCTTATTCCTTTCACCATAGTAGGAGGAGGTAATTTAGCGATAACATCCACTTTAGCACGATCAACCTCGATAACATTCTTAGAAATCTTATGGCCGAGGACAATACCCTCTTTAACCATAAAGTGGTACTTCTCCCAATTTAAGACAAGATTGGTGTCTTCGCACCTTTTACGCATCATGTCTAAATGGGAGAGCCAAGAAGAGAGCGAATCTCCAAAGACCAAAAAATCATCCATGGTTTTCTTAATCATATCATGAAAAATTACCACCATACACCTTTGGAAAGTCCTAGGGGCATTGCAAAGACAGAAAGGCATCCTACAGTAAGCAAATGTCCCATAAGGGCATGTGAAAGTGGTTTTCTCTTGGTCTTGGGGATCGATATGAATTTAAAAATACCCAAAAATTCCATCAAGAAAATAATTAAATTCATTTCCAGCTAAACGTTCGAGCATTTGGTCCATGAAAGGAAGATGAAAGTGGTCTTTACGGGTGGCATCATTTAACTTTCGATAGTCAATACAAACACGCCAACCCGTGACCAAGCTAGTCGGAATTAACTCATTATTATCATTAGTAACCACCGCCATACCACCTTTCTTTGGTATGACGTGCACAAGACTAACCCAAGGACTATTCGAGATAGGGTAAATCAATCCAACATTGAGAAGTTTGATAACTTCTACTTTAATGACTTCATGAATTTTCGAATTTACCCTTCTTTGGTGTTGGACAACAGGTTTAAAGTCATCTTCCATCAATATCTTATGGGTGTAAAAATTAGGATCAATGCCCCTGATATCATATATTTTCCAAGCAATTGCTTGTTTATGTGACTTTAAAACCTTAATATGCTGATCCTTTTCCTCCTCTCTCAAGTTTTTAGCAATAATGACAGGTAGCTTTGAAGTTCCCTCTAAAAACGCATACTCAAGGTGGGGAGGTAAGTCCTTAAGTTCTAATTAAGGAGATTCTTCAATTGAAGACTTAGTCGTTTTAATTTCATCATTTTTATGCTCTTTCGGAGGAAGATCTCTTGTAGAATCATTATTTAATAATTTTTCAAGAAGAAGGATATCTCCCTCCAGATCAAATATTCCATTATTGATCTCAGGAGGTATCGAATCATCTAGAGAAAGAAGGGTGTCGATCTCTTCCAAAAGAAAGTTACTGTCCCCGAAGGGAGTGAGAGAAGGGGAGAGAAATGCGACCACGGGATCAGAAGAAGGAGTGGGACTGCTACTCAAAGGATTAATCGATTTTTGAACATTTAACACTTCGTAAAAATGATCTGTCATGTCAATGATATCAATCTGATTGATTGACTCATCTCCATGCTTATGAAGATATTTCAAAGTGCTCTCAACATTGAAGATTAATTTTTCATCCCCAACTTTAAGAATCAACTCTTCTCCATATACATCGACTAGAGCATGGGCCGTCCTCAAGAATGGTCTCCTTAAGATAAGGGGAACACGAGGATTGACGTCATAGTCAACAACAATGAAGTCAGCAGGAAACGTTAACTTACCCACTTGAACGAAGACATCCTCACCTATACCAGCCGGGTAAGCAACCGACCGGTTAGCTAACTCTAAGGTCATACGAGTGGGTACAAGTTCATGTAACATTAACTTTTTTCACACAGAAAGAGGCATTAGGTTTATGTTGGCACCTAGATCAGCTAGGGCCATGCATTCCTCAAGCTCATTAAAATTACAAGGAATGAGAAATTTCCTGGGGTCTCCAAGTTTTTTGGGTAACTTTTTAAGGAGGACTGCCGAGAAATTCTCATTGAGAGGAGTATTAGACAATTCTAAAAGTTTCTCCTTATTAGTAAGGAGATATTTCAACATCTTAGCATATTTTTGGCATTTGAGCTAAATCTTTAGCCAAACTGATATTGAAGTGAAGTTTCTTGAACATCTACAAGAACTTATGAATTTGGATATCAGGTTTGTCTTGAAGCTTATCCTTGTTCAACCTCGAAGGATAAGGAATATGAGGCTGATAAGGATTTCACTCAGGGATCTCTTTCGGTTTAGAAGTGGGAGATGGCTGGACAATCGGAGATAGGACACGTGCGGTACTTTCTGAACTTGAAATGTACACCTGGTCCATTATCGGCTCTGGGTCTCGTTCCACCTACTTAGAAGAAGAAGAAGAATTAGGTGGTGGAACTGAGGGTCCAGCCAAAGTAATACCACTCCGTGTGGTAATTACTTTCATATCTTCCCGAGGGTTAGGAATGGTGTTGCTAAGAAGAACACCCTGAGGTCTTTCTTTTAAAGCTTTTACCAATTGACCCATTTGAGTTTGTAACAATTAATTTATGGCCTCTTGGTTTCTGTTAAAGGTTTGTTGATTTTGGTTGAGGATTATTAATTTTCTCAAGTAAACAAATCATCCGTAGAGGATTGATTTGGAGCTTGGTTCATGTTCGGTTGAGGTTGATTAAAACTTTGTCCTTTGTTTTGATTATAATTTTGACCTCGATTGTTTTGATTAAACCCTTGATTTTGATAACCTTGATTAAATCGATTATGATTCTGGTTATTTCTGTTATGATAGTTTTGATTATTTTAATTGGATGTATTTGCTTGATTAAAACTGAGTGGTCCAAGATAATTGTTGGAACGATAGCTTAAGAGATTACGGTTCCCTTGAGGTTGGTAAGAATTACCTCCTATATTGTAGTTTCCCGTAGTAGCATATACGTCTCTTTGAGTGAAACCACCGGCGGCTTGACACTTGTAATAATGATGTGGACCACCACAAGTCTCACAACTAGAGTTAACCATATTAACTTGCAGATTAGATTGGCACATTTTAAGAAATTTTTTGCTCATTTCGGCCATCTGCTAAGTGAGAGCTGCTATCTCGGGAGATGAAGAAGTGATCGATCTAGATGACTCGCCCCTTTGAGCTGAGGTATCCCAGTCATTGTGGTGAGCGGTCATATTTTCGATTAAATCATAACACTCTTCAGGTCGCCTTTTCATAAAGGTGCCTCCAGCAGCAGCATTGATTGTATCCCGGTGTCTCAAAGTTAACCCGTTATAGAATGTATCTATTTGAGTGACGGGTAACATATTATGATTAGGACACCGGTCAATCGACAGCTTGTAACGTTCCCAAGCTTCGAATAAATATTCATCGGGAAGCTGGCGGAAGTTACTAATATCATTCCTTAATTTCGTAACCATCAAAGAAGGGAAGTATTTAGAAAGAAATTTAGAAACCATCTCCCCGAAGGTATGGATATAATTCTTTGGAAGACGATCAAACCAAGCGGTGTCATGATATGTCAAAAATAAGGAAAAAGGAATAAGCGAAGGGTGTCATAAGTGACCCTATTCTGCTTCATGCTCTGGGTGACAGTTAAGAATTTGTCGAGATGCTTGTTTGCATCGTCACCTGGCAATCCGTGAAATTGACAACTATTTTGAACTTGTTGAATCATATGATTCTTAAGTCCAAAATTCGTAGCTTGAATGTTAACGGAAGCGATCGGTCCGCCCCAGCCATTCATCGTCGGCTGACACAGCTCCTCCATCGTTTCGGAGATCGGGAGCCGGATTTTAAAGATTAGGTCCCGGTGGACCATTATGATTTTGAGCAATATGACCCACATGAGGCGGTCCCTGATTGTGGTTCAGATTATTACTCGTATTTATTTCTTCAAAATTAACTAAGAGTGATGGTTCACCAAGATTTCTTCGACGATTTCGTATAACGCTCTCGGGATCGGAAAAAGGAGGAACGAGTTCGTTCGAAGTAGATTGCGTACTCATACAATAAAAAGAAATAAAATAGAAAAATATTTTTGATTTTTTTATAAAGATAATAAAAGTGAAATAAAATTATTTTTGGTATTTTTAATATATATAAAATAGAAAATAAAATAGAATTGGAAAATATTTTTGGATATTTATATATATATTTTATTATTTTATTAATTTATTAATTTTTTATATTTTTATAAAAAACGAAAATAAACTTTCAAAAGAAATTATCTTCAAGGTACTAACTCGAAACACAACGCAAAAATCGTACAACTCTCCCCGGCAACGGCGCAAAAAACTTGATGTCGTTTGTGAGAACGTCTCGAAGTAATAGTAATATCCCCGTTAGATGTAAAAATTACTTTAGAAAAAGTAATAATTAATCTTCCAGATGTCGTATCCACGGCGAGAATTGAATTTGAGATTCACGTTTATGTTGTTCGTTTGATGCTTGATTATCAAATATTTTGGTTGGTTTTTAACTTAAAACTAATTTTAATACTAAAGATACTATTTTTAAAATTACTAAAATTATACTAATGAATTAAACTAGATGATCTAAAAGATATATTAAGCGATATGCTTGCTAAGTGAGGCGATAAGGTCATTAAGTGTGGAAAATGGTGTTAATTGATGAATTATCACCCGTTTAAAATATTATTCTCTCACAACGTTGGTTTATTTTGAAAACAACATTTTATATTGGTGTTAATTGCTAGATTTGATGTTTGATTATTTTTCCGGATTGCCCTTTAAAATGACCAAATAAGAAATCTAAATAATCTGTAAATTATTAATCAACAAATCCCTTTTTAATCCACACTTAATTCACAAATCACAACTCACTTAACAAGCATATATAAAACTACTCGCTAATCATAGCTACAACTAAATCAACAATCATAATCATTTTAAACTAATTAAACTAAATCTATTAAGTAAAGAGAAAGGAATGAAAGTAGAACCCGAACGAAGCTACAAAGACGAAGTAACAACCCGATTATATAAACTAAATAAAACTCCAAGTTTACTTTTTTATTTAGACTTTATTCAACTAATTAGATGATAAAGTTATAAACTTTATAACCTAACAAGCTTGTAAAATCTAGTAAAACACTAAACTTAGTAGTTAAACTAGTTTATACAACTCTTAAGCTTTACGCTAATTGGATAATTCTTTTTGCGTTATATAATACTTGATACTTATTTATATGATAAAATTCATTTTTAAATAATACTTTTTCATCTGGTTTATAATTTTCTTCACGTATATATAACATAAACAAAAATATTTAAAGTTAAAGTTGAAGAAAAATAACTTAAAAAGTCATACTGAACACTTAATATGGGACGGAGGTAGTAATTAGCTAAGTAAAATCTTAAAAAGTTAAAAACTTCAATAGTAAAATAAGCTTATTAGATTACGCTAAAGTGTTGGAACGATTTCATCAACATTAAGACAATCAAAGTTAAAGTGCACGATATAAAAATAAGCTATTAAGACGAAATAAGCTAGATCTAATTATGAAATAAGCTATATTAAAGATGAAAACTTTAGATCTAAATCCACCCGAAACGTAGGTGTTCTACTCCGAAAAGTGAACGGGAATCGGGTATTATTAAGGATTTAGATCTATTTAAATAAAAAGCTAATAGATTAAACTAAAAACTAATAGAGAATAAACTAGATGAAATAAGCTAAAGTGAATAAGCTAATCGAAAATAAGTTGTAATAAGCTAAATAAGCCGAGACATAAGCCTCTCTAACAACTTTTAAGTATTCGAAAATCTTAAAACCAAAAGCTTAAAAATAAGCAATTCGAATAAGCTATTTGATAAGCTTATTCGAAAATAAGAAACCAAAAGAAATCAAAAATAAGCTAAGCTTATTCGATTATATAAGCTTAAATCAAATCAAATAAGCTAAAAGGAGCTTATTTGATTGGGTTATAATAAGCTATGAGAATAATAAGCCAAAATAAGCTTATTCGAAAATAAGCTAGGGCAAAGCTTATTTAAAAGCTTATTAACCAAAAACTTAGAAAAGAAATATATTAGCAAATCAAACAAGCTATGAATAGCTTATATGATTACCAAAGTATTTCTAAATAAGCTTAGTCAATAAGGCAAAGAAATAAGCTAGAGGATTAGCTTATTTAGAAATAAGCTAAATAGAAAAGAAAAGAAAACTAGAGGATTAGAATAAGAATAAGCTCAAGTGATATCCAAAACCTTCATCTTCATTAAACAAATAAGCAATACACTAAGTTGGAACAATAAGCTTTAAAAGCTTTTACAAAATAAGCCTAACCTACTACAAATCTAAATAAGCTAAAAACTATTATTATGTGAAAAATGCCTAAAACTACACACTTCTCCGGCTGGAAAAGAGATGGGTATATAAAGCCCACTCAAGTTGGGGGTATGTTGGTCATTTTACCCTCTTATAACCCTCATAAATTCATTAATGCCAAGGATGCCCTCCACGCGTCTGTTGCCAGCTAAATTATTCCTGCTTCAGCCATTAATAGTCTGTCACGCGTCCACCTTCTAGATCCTAGTTCGCCAATCATTGGCTCGGGATCCCAACCAATGATTGGTTTGTTTCCGCACCTCGTACTAACCTCTGCTCAAATGATTGGCTCGGATCACGAGCCAATCTCTGAACCTCATACATTGAACCCAATCATTGACCTCGTACCTTGTACTACTGCTTCCTGATAGCCTCGGATCCAACCTAATGATTGTCTCGATTTAGCTTCCTCATACCTCGTACACCTGCACAAATATGTTGTCAAAACTGTCATGTGACATCCCCTCATTGGGTAGCCGCCGCCACGTGGCAAAGTGGGTCCCCTTGCTATGTCATTGCTGACGTGGAAGTTAACGGTCAACGTTGACCGGTCAATGGGTCAACGCTAACCGGGTCTGGATCGGGTTGGGTCGGGTCTGAATTCGGGTAGGGTTGCCACATGGCACTACCTGAGTGGGCCACGTGGCATGTGATATAATACCACAACCCAGGGCACGCCCAAGGTCGAACTCATGAACTCTCACTTGATTACACAAAGGTCTCCCAATGTGCCATCTGCGCTGAGCATGGCTCTAGTTATCACTATACAACAAATATATTATAAGGGTTAATTTGACTGGTTCAGATTTTTATTAATAAAAGGTTCAAAAAGGCCTTTGACCGGTTCAAATAAGAAAGGTTCAAAAGGAGAGTAAGGTACCAATAGATTCGTAATTTCGTGCTCTTTCCAATGGAGTGCTCGGAGAATTTTACGAGTTTGTTTGAATCTCGATAAACGTGAAAACGTCGTCGAAACTCACCCAAAAATTACCGTTTTTGCTTTGTTTTCAATCCTTTGTACCTGCAAGACATAATACCACAAACCAAACATATTTGCAATATAATTACTCATATTTTATGGTTATTAGTCCGTTTTAGAGTGTTTTCCGAGGTAAAAATGATGTGTGTTTAAGCACACATCAAAACTAGTTAGAAATTTACCTAAGCTTAAGTTTGATCAATATTTTTGTGACGTTTATAAACGGGGAAACAAGCTCACGCTAGTCATAAAGCTAAGAATATGGTCTTAATGACTAGATGCTTAGAACTCTTACATATAGATCTATTCGGTCCATCTGCCATACGGAGTTATGGAACAACATAAACGAATGGATTAATTTATTGCTTTCAAGGTACCAGTTTCCGTTGAAGAATGAGTATCAACACATGTCATCAATGAAGTAAATAATCATGCTCCAACACTTGTTCCTGATGTTGTAGCTGATTTTATCTGGCCATGTCTCCATAAAACTATTTTGCATGTTCTTCGCACTAAACATATCAGTATCACTACCACTCCTAGATTGTCCACAACGAACATCATGATCCCAGAGCTGAAAGAACAACTTTTTGATATGATGTTAAATAATCCAGACTCCATTTAAGGCAAAGTCAATACTGATCTCTATAATGCTCTATCAAAATATGTGCAACAAGACTGAAGAAAAGCTCGAAAAGGGTTTGACAGACTTCTTGCTAAGTACACATATTATCAATAGGTTGACAAGATAAATGTAGCAGATTGGTTTAATAAAACGATTGATACACGTCTAGATAAAAAAGAAAAATAAGATGGAGAGATTGAACAAGACACCTCAATAATAAATTTTGCAAAAATACTAAAGAATTGTCTCATTCTCAACAAGCTAACCTTAGAGGATCTAGAAAGAAACAGAAAAAATGGATATGAGCTGTTTGGAAATCATTTTATGAGCAAAGCAGAGTATGACTACAACATGGATCAAGTCATATTGGCTATGTCGGATGATATAGATTGGGTGTGCCAATCAAGATACATCAACAAAGATGAAGAGTTAGTAGCTGATTACAACCAACCATTGCCACTGGTTGGACCTTAATATGGTCAAAAAATACTTATTGGACACTTATTTAATGAAGACCTAGAGTACATGAAGAGCGGTAATAAAGACTTGAAGAAAAAGAAGTACGCATTGTCTATTACAAAGCGTCCAACTGCCGAGTACAAGATAGTGCATATTGAAGAAGACATAGGCATACTCTTCAGGAAGACAATTGCTAAATATGATGAGGATGTTGCGCTTGGAATTCATCACTGGTCAAAGATGCAAAAACTCTTCTATAGAGGCAAAAGAGCGTCTGTGACAAAAGGGAATGTATACTCAAACTCAAGGATTACATTTGTGAAGGAAGTTAAAGTTGACCATAATTTCTACTATGGATTCTTGGATAGCATTATGATGCGGGTTTTGCAACTCGCAAGGAGTTTTATAATCCCCTAGGAAGAGTACCTAATCGTTGTAGTGTAGTAAGGCAAGACTCGGTGGTTGTTATCGTTCTCTAGGGGAATAGGTTGGGAAGGCTAGAATAGAATCTAACAAAGGTCTAAGGGATTGAGAGAAGATTCATTTTGTATTTTTTGTATTTTTATAAAAGCAAGTAAAAATCATATTTTGAGAGGTTGGTTGGAATTTTAACTAATTAAACTAATAATTAAATCTAAACTACTTTGGTGATAACTATATGGTAAACGAACGTATTTACTTAATCATGCATTACTCCTTATTATGTTTCTCAAAATTATGTTGCTTTGTCACTCTTGTAATGATCTGTGTAAGTATTTCCTAAGTCATAAAAAAATTTCATGAACCCGCCGTCTATGTAATATTCCGTTAAGGCAACACACAAGTAAGGTAGTATGAAGACTATTACAAGGCCCCTAAGAGTACATTACATGCATTTAAAACACTTAAGAGGGATCAACCATATTAGGGGTTAGGTAGTATGAAGACTGTTACCGATGGTATCCTTTCTACACACTCGCGTTTCCATAGACGTCTATGCCAATTTAATATCTTATGGCTAGTTTTTTAAAGCCTAACGCGCACATCCATCACAAGAAGCAACACAATAAGGATCTATATATTAGGTTTCATGCAATCATAAGTAAATACTAATGGATCTAGCCGGACATATTATAAAGAAGTCAAGAACATAAATCAATCAAACAACACATAGACATATTGAATGATAAAAGATAAAGGATCTCACTTGATTAGAACATGAGTTAATGGCAGATATAAGAGGGTTTTGACACCCTAAAAACGGCCCGAGTAGCAGCCAAATTCGTCTTATAAAACTAGGGTTCAGATTCCAAAAGCTAAACAATAAAAACCCTAAAACGAGTTTGTATATATAGATTTTCAAGCGCGACGGCTTCGTAAAGTTTCTGACGCCGTCGCTCTGCCGAATCTTCTAGGGTTTCTTTTGAGGCGGCTACGTCCTGACGCCGTCTTAGAAATCTTGACGCCGTCGCTTGTATGATATGACGTCGTCGCTTGGAATTGCGACGCCGTCTCCAGGCACTGTACGAAATTCTTCAAGAGACTTTGGTGTAGAGTTGTAGTCTTGTCCCTTTTTTTCTCCAATTGAGCACAAGTCACGTGTTTTTCCTCCAAAAGCCATCCAATGCTAAAAATGCAAAAACAAACGATTAAGCACATAATTTGGATATATTTGCATGATTTAGGGGGTTAAATGACCCCGAAAAAGTGTATAAAATGACACCTCATCACATTACAGTTACAAGAGCCAATAAGAAGGATTACACATTCAAGGAGTCTGATTTCAGTCAGTAAAATCTAAATGACATTGAAGACATGTATGTGATCAAGGTTCAAAGAAAACTGAAACATCTTGGAGGAACAACAATATATTATCCGGTACAATCTTTACTTCTTTACATGAGAAGCGTCATAATCAAGAAGAGAGTTGAAGATGTGTAGTTAGGTGTTGAAAGTTATCAGACATGCCTCAAGATTACTAAGCCACATATGAGCATCCTGAATATCTAAAAATATCCAGCTAATACAACGTGTCCAAGACCATTTGGAGTTGTATATAAAGGAAACGGCAGGTTGAAAAAGTATATGGGGCTCTATGAAGTATCTATGTTTTGTGATGGAAATTTAATAGTATACGAGATCAGCTGAAGAACATGCTCAGACTAAACAAAGTTGGAAAGTGTTACAAGTGTTTGAACGATCAAGAGTGGTCTGAGAGAGACGTTAGAAGATCTGATACTATGATGAAAAACATCGAGGCTGTACTCAAGGAGCGAAGGTAGATTCGCAGACTAAAGAGTTACGTTGGTGGAAGACCAAAGACATGTGACATTAGATTGTTTGCAAAACATGAGTGACCACCCCTTAGGGGAAGATTGTTAGGATTATAAAAAGTGTCAGTCACTTGAGGTCATTTTATGTCTTAGGTCATAAGTCGTTATGTACGTTATTTATGTTGTATGTTATCCCACATCCCTTCCATAGGAAAAGATGTAATGTGTCCTTCACCTATTAAAGGCACACTTAGGGGAAGGGATGGTGTTGGTGAAACTAGGGCAGTGAAACTTGATAATATGATTATGCTCTTAATTCTCTCTTAAGCTCTCTCTAGTTTTCTACCCAAGCTCTCTCTCTCTAAACTCTATATTATTCCTGTGTGTGATTGATATATTGTAATATCTACATCATATTCATCAAATTTATTTATCCGCCTATCATGATTATAGTATTCGTGTTTATTTATATGTCATTAATCACTTCACCATCTTCTGATCATCTAAATCAATAAAAGGACATACAAGGGGTGTATCCACAGATTCAACATCGGATCCTAAGTCATCTATTTCAAGAAAGTCAGGTGGGTCAAAAAAATCATTAAGCAGTTGCTCGGGTAAGGCTGGTGGTGGAATCATGATTTGGTTGTGGTCAATATTCTCGAGACGAGAATCAATCATAGCAGAAATTTTAAGTAGCTCATCGAGCTTCTGAACAATGTGGTCACGTGGTACGTTTGGTGGGACGGGTGGGCAAAATGGATTCACATTCTCCATAATGAAGAATGGAATAGTTAATGAAAATTTACAAAACAAGCACATAAAGAAAAGATAGACTAAAAGAAAGCAAACCTAAAAAAATCTCACTTGAAAGGAATCTAGTGAGTAGACCTAAGCTAGATAGAATCTGAAACCTAGACTATTCTCAGGCAGCGGCGCCAAAAACTTGATGCGGATAATTGTAAACGTAGAAGTTTTACAATCCTCCTAGGCAGAGTACCTAATCGTTGCAGTGTAGTATAGGTAAGACTCGGGGGATTGATCGTTCTCTAATGGAATAGTGAGGTAGGTTCGAATTGTACGTTACCAAGATCTAAAGGTTGAGGGAAGATTATTTTTGTATTTTATATTTTTATGAAAGCAAGTAAAATCAGTATGTTGAGAGAGGTGATCTTAAACTTTACTAATCTAAACTAATTATGCAGGAAAAGTAAAATTGGTAGGAACTCTTATGGGTAAACAAACGTGCTCACTTAATCATGCACTACTCCCTAGTTGATTCCTCTAATCCGTTGCCCTGTCACCCTCGTTAGTGCAATGCGTAAGTATTCCTCTTATTCAATTGCGAATTGGTTAGACACGCATCTACGTGATCACCTAAGCAGGCAGCTCCTGACAATGCTCATCCCACCCAATAGTTAAACCACACATAATAAATACTTAATTAGTTACGTGAGGGTTTTATCTCATTCTAACCACGTTTCACTAGACGTCTATGCTATTGTAATATTTTATACTCCATCCATCTCATATTAAGTGTTTAGTTTGACTTTTTGAGGTCTTTTTGCATCAACTTTGACCGTAAATATTTGTGTTTGTGTTATATAATACTTAATGAAAATTATACCAATGAATAATACATTCAAAACTCTATTAATTCATATATTTTGCATCAAGTAACATATAACATAAAAAGAAAAAATTAAGGTCAAAGATGAAGAAAAAAGACTTGAAAAAGTTAAACTGGACACTTAATGTGGGACGGAGGTAGTAACTAATTTTCTAATGCCTAACGTGCACACCACTAACAAGAAGCAACAAATTAGAGTTCACAACTAAGTTTTATGGAATCATAAGCAAACATATATAAATTTAGCCTAACATGTTAACTATGAGTTGAGATCAATGTAGACCCAAAATTATCTAAAGACTCAATGAATCAATCTTAGTCACTCATTTTTTCATCAAAAAAAAAAACTCACTTTCCACCTCTTTTTTACAAATAAAATATCTTGTAAACGGTAAATCGTCAAACGATAAAAAATACACCATCGCGACGAGTATGTATCTATCTTTCAGCAGATGGACACTTAGATATACTTTCGACAAAACTTTTTTTTGATTTTTTTTTCAGTTACGTCTGAAAAAATCACATGTGATTTGTATCACCAATCACATGTGATTTCATAAAATCACTTGTGATTTGTGATACAAATCACATATGATTTTTCCAGACGTAACTGAAAAAAAAAATTAGAAAAAAGTTCGTCGAAAGTATATAGAAAGATGCTTTAATTCTCATCGCGTATGTATGATTCGTTTTGCGTAACGATTAACAGTTTGTGAGATATTTAATTTTTTAAAAAGAGGTAAAAAGTGGGTGTTTTTTTAATTTGATAAAAAATGAATGACTAAGATTGGTTTATTAGGTCTTTAATAAAATTTGGGTCTAGATTGAACTTTTCTCTGTTAACTAGAAGAAAAGAAAAGCAATTAATCATCAAACACATAGACATATTTGAATGGTTAAAGATTGAATTATTTATCTTCAAACCAACATGTGAGTATATAAGTACAAATGGCATAAAAAGCCTTAAAAATCGTCTATAATAGCTACACTATATATCTCCAGTTCCACACATGAATTATAAAAATAAAAGGTCTGTATATATATGAATTGGGCTCTGACGGCGTCAATAGGGTTTTGTGACGCCGTCACCCCGTCGATATCAACTTAGGGTTCTTCAGCCGACATATCCTAACGCCGACAGGTCTTCTTGTGACGCCGTCACTTTGTAAGTGTGACGCCGTCATGAACTTCTTGTGACGACGTCTCCACACACTGAAGCGTCACAAAACTTGTCCAAAACTTCAGTTTTCAGGCACAATTGGTGACGCAGTCAAGGAGGTGGTCTTGAGGCTGAAAAGTTGCGTTTTTGCCTTGTTTCTTCCCGGATCAAGCTCAAGTCACGTGTATTCCGTCCAAGTGCTTCCCAAATGCTAATTACACAAAAAGAAAGGATTTAGTGAGCATACTTGTATGATTTTGAGGGTTAAATAATTCGAAAAAGTGTATAAAATGACACCTCATCGGTTTTAAAAAGAAATTTTCATTACCATTTTTCTATAGCTTTGATGATGGCTTGGCACTTGAGTAGTTTCGATACTACGATGTTTGGAGTAGTCTAAAACTCTACACGATAAGCAATAGGAGTTTCTTAGTAATTACGAGTTGAAACTTTACTTTGAAAAACATAAAACCTCAAGGACCAAAACTACCAACAACAAAAAACCCAAAATGTAAAAAGCTTGGAACATAAGCTGAAATGGGTACTTGTTAAAAAAAACAAGGGTTTCAAACTCTTCCAATAAGCCGACAATCTCCTTCCTACGTTCAAAAAAACATAGACATTAATTTTCTTCCTTGTCAAGAAACAACTTCCCCTTAATTAATTTCATTTGATCATTTTTACACTCATAAAACATTACAATCAAATTCATTTGTAAAAAAAAGAGATGGCAGGAAGAATTGGGTTGAGATATATGAAGGAATGTTTGACACAAAAGCTGAAATCAATGGGGAGTCCAGTTGTTAAATCTAGACATTTGTCTTCTGCTGCGAGTTCGAGTTCGAGTTCTTCGGCTTCTGCTGCTGCTGTTAAACCCAAATTTCCTCATTCTTCAAGAAAGGTAAAAAAATTATTTCCCTTTTAATTAAAAAGAATGTATACATTTCACTTTTGACTGTGTTTTTAGAGGGTGTTTGGGATTGCTGATTTGTTCTTCTTTTAAATAAGAAGGATGAATATATTTTGCTTTTGACTGTGTTTTTAGAGGGTTTTAGGGATTGCTTATTATAATCAGCACTTACAAATGCTGCTTAAATGTAAGTATTTCTGGGGAATAGTGGTTGGGTTTGCTTATTTTGTAATAAAATGCAATAAGACTAGGAAAGAAGGGTACTTTTTTAGAATATATTATAGTTTAGTTAGATATGATGAAAGATTATTTCTACTTAAATAAGCACGTTGAAATAAGCATGTTGCAATCTGTGTACTGGAAACTGCTTATTTTACTCCAAAATAAGCGGATAAAAAGGTGAACAGTATAGTTTATGTTTGAGTTGAGAGGGGTTATGTTTGATTATAGAATATTGAAGTGTGGACTAAGGAAATGGTGTTTGAATTTGCATATATTGTTAGAAATGGCAATAAGACTAATACAAATTTATATACTTTTTACAAAAAAATATGAGTCTATCCATAGTGGGCTTTTGGTAAATTCTTCTCAGGTAAGTACTATGAAATATGCATATCCAATCTGCTTATTGAAACTGCTTATTTTACCTCAAAGTAGTGGATAGATAGGTAAACAGTGTATTGAAGAGTGTGCTTATATTTTCACATATAAGATAAAAGGTAAACATTATCTTCTTAGTTTGAACTAAGTGGTGGGGTTAGGTTGGAATATTAAAATTTAAAAAGTGTACTAACGTTTTGTTTCTTATATATAGTTTCAAGTTTGATTCTGAACGTGGTTATGTTAATTTGTAGGGAAGATTACTAACAGGAGCAACCATTGGTCTGCTTATAGGTGGAGGAGCTTATGCCAGCACTGTCGATGAAGCAACATTCGGGTACTTATTTTAACTTTCCTGTGTGTATTGCAAGTATGGTGTATAGTTTTAAGCCTAGTGTAGCTGCAAAAAGAGGGCAACAGTAGTTTTTCTAGGTATTCGTGTACAACAGGTTCAAAAAAAAAATCACATGTTATTTATAGGTACTGTCTGAAATGGTGAAAGATTGGAATTTTTTTGCTTTCTTTGCCACTTTAGCTAATAATATGAAGTTTATTTAAATGAATGTCTTCAAGATTGGTGTGTTCACATTATCGTAGACCACTAATTAAGAAGTTACCCTGTCATTGCATAGCTGATAGCCGAGATTGTTAATGGGCTAGATTGATTGGATATAATTATTAATCAAATTGAGTTATTGGTGAAATGGCGAAGTGAACATAGTGCTTGTTTTTGATGGTCTATTGATGTGGTTCGAAATAGGTTGACCCATATCCTTCTTTCTCAACCTATCTGAATCTTTATACAACTTCCCCCCCTAGCTTATTGCAAATGTATAACATAGATGAAGTTTCAAATTATATATGAAAATCAAAACACCATGTAATGTTTAAGCAATTGAAACCTTTTTGATAAGAACACTTATAACCTCACGTAGATTATGAATCCTGAAAGTTGCGTAAAAATTGTTCATTAGTTCGGTGAAGGCATATATGTGATGTCATAGTGATGTATGTGGAAAGGTGCACCCGATAAGAAAGGGGATTACTGTATTGTAACATGTTTACAAGAAGGATTGTAATTTAGTCATCATCACTTTGTGGTATGTCTTTGGCTGTTCCTCTGACTATGAAGTTAGATTGCTAGGTAGATATGTTTACTTTAGATCTATGGAAAACATACAGAGTAAAACTTGAATAAGTGCAACACAAACTAGTATAAAAACCGTGATGTTTTGGAAGTGGTATGTGAATAGGAGTTAGCATGGTTTAGCTTTTGGCATTAATCGGCTTTGGGACCAAATTGATTCATTTTGGCTTTCTGAAATATACCAATTTTTCTGAAACCCAGAGGGTTTTGCAATAAGCAGTTTAGTGGTTTTAGGTTTTTGTCTGCTCGGAAATTTGGCCTTGTAGATTTGGCATTCTGAATAATGTCTATGTTTGATTAATCTTGGACACAATGGAAAAAGCAAAAATCGGCTTGAACACAAAATTTGAAAGTAGATTTAGATGATCGTTCACATTAACGATACAAGTTTGTATTGTTTCATATGGTTTATCGTCTCTTACATAAACCTTTGGATGCACTGGATATAACTAAAGACTCTAATCAAGGGTAGAGTGGCAGATTTAGGGGTAAGACTGTAGGAGCAACTTAGGCATTAAGTATTAGAGCGAGACATGTATGATACAATATAGCAAAAAAGTTGAGGGGTTTTACGGGCTTACGCTTACCCAACTTGTTTGGATTGAGGTACTTTTTTTTATCTTCTTATTGGAAACAGTAATAGTTTGAGGACCATTTCTTACAAATCGACTTGTATTCATGTCGTCTTTGAACTATTACCATTGGCTGTCTCAACACAAATCATAAGTGTTAAATGGTAGCCTCATCGAGTAATATAGAATTCATAGATCAACTGTAAGACCAGTTGCGTTTGGGATAAAGTTGTGAAATTCATAAAGAAGCTAGTCTCGTTTGGGTAGTCTTTGAATTAGTTGGTCAACTGCATTGGTACAAATGTTTTGTATGCGCCAAATTTTATTAATCTACTTGCTCTGGCATAGGGTAACGGTTACTTTCGGAGGGATGATTAGGCTAATGCAAATGATATGAACACAATTAAAAAATAAAGACCATGAAGAAGGTGTGAGACTCTAGTCATGATACAACTGTGGATTCAACTAAGATACATGTTGCTGTGCATGAGAAGATTTCTGTGTAAGTTAGATGTTTGCGCAACCTACTATTCCCTAAAGCGACCCAAATAAATACTAGAGTGTAGGTATAGATGGTAAACTACCTAATGAAACTTGTGAGCTGCATTATTGCTGTTAGACCTTGGAAATGCCTTTAGTTATTGCTGTTAGACCTTGGGGATGAATTAATCTGTTACCATTACGCTGATTTAAGAAGAATTAGAAGTAAGCTTGAACAGGGGAGTGAAATTTGATTGAGAAACTGTACGACCCCGAGACTAATCACCAAAAGGATCCATCATACATTCATATCATATAGTGTAATATCCATTCGATAACAAACTAATTTACTCAAGATGAACACTTTTTAGTGTATTTACCAAACTAATGTTTCATACACCTACCATATATATGAGATGTATTAAATGGATTATTTGGAAATTCATTATATGGTAAAAGGGTAGAAGAAATAAGAAGAGCGTTCCAAACATGATTCACTAATACTTCTGATTTATCATGTCTTTGTTTTGTGGCATCACTTGCATTCCTGCAGTTACATCATGACTAAACATAAATGTATTACGGTGGTTAATGGCGAAGTATCTGTGTACATGTTACAATGTAGATGATGGCATATGACATGGTTATTTAATCTTGAAAACATTTGGTCACCTGCTAACCTCTTATCAAGATTTATTTGCTTATAAAATGCAATTTGAACCACGCGAGGGAATGCATGATCTTTGAGTATTCATTTATCCTTTGTATGTGACTATTCAACCTTTTCCCTTTAATTAATAATTTTTATGGTTAATTTTATAAGTCTTCTTTTGAACTGTTATAAGTCTAGAAAAATGTGTCAAGTTCGAGAAACCTCGAAAAAAGTATATATGGTTTATACTGGCCATATTTTATGCTTGTCTTTTTCTTTGTCAGGTTATTACACTTGCTGAAAGAAAATATACATGTTTAACATATTTTGCAGTGGTTGGCTATTCAACGCAACAAAAGTTGTAAATCCGTTCTTTGCATTGCTGGATCCAGAGGTTGCTCATCGTCTAGCTGTCACAGCCGCATCTCGTGGGTGGGTCCCTAGAGAAAGAAAGCCGGATCCGCAAGTGCTAGGACTTGAAGTTTGGGGAAGGAGGTTTTCTAATCCAATAGGGCTCTCTGCAGGTTTTGATAAAAATGCAGAAGCTGTTGAAGGTTTACTTGCATTAGGGTTTGGTTTTGTAGAAGTTGGATCAGTAACTCCTATTCCACAAGAAGGCAATCCCAAACCTCGTATTTTCAGATTGCGGGAACACGGGTAAGAATCGGATATTTCCTGTTGATACTTACAGACCCAGCTATTGATCATTAACTTTTTTGTTTCTTTGTGGGCAGTGCCTTAATAAACAGGTGCGGATTTAATAGTGAAGGAATAGTTGCAGTTGCAAAAAGGTTGGGTGCACAACATGGTAAAAGAAAGTTAGCTGAAACATCAAGTACCTCAACGTCGTCGAATGATGAAGTCAAGCAAGGAGGTAAAGCTGGTCCAGGAATTCTTGGGGTGAATATTGGAAAGAATAAAAGCAGTGAAGATGCTGCTGCTGATTATGTACAAGGCGTGCATACATTATCCCAGTATGCTGACTACTTGGTACCTTCCCTTTTTCTTCACTTTATTTATATTATTTGTTCTTACACCTACTGGCCTACATGTGTATCACTGTATTTGCTTCTCTTTGAAAAAGCGTGTGTATTAGTGTATTACTTATAATAATCGCACCTACAACTGTAAAATGTGACATTGTTGGATACTATATCTTGTTATAGGTAATTAATATATCATCACCGAATACCCCTGGACTAAGGCAGCTTCAAGGAAGAAAACAGTTGAAGGACCTTGTCAAGAAGGTTTGAAATTTGGTCAATAACAGCTTGTTGTAGACTGATTGTCTGTAAATTGGGAGATAATGGCTAAATATTCATAACTATTTTTTTCTCTCATTAAAGGTTCAAGCAGCTCGTGATGAAATGCAGTGGGCTGAAGAGGGCCCTCCCCCATTGCTTGTCAAAATTGCTCCAGACTTGTCAAAGCAAGATCTTGAGGATATTGCAGCGGTACTTATATCTTTCGCATATTAGTTGCCTCTTTTTATTAATAAAAAGAGTAGGTTTCTTACATGTCCTATTTTAATACTGTAGGTTGCTCTTGCTCTTCGATTGGATGGTTTGGTGAGTTTCTTTTGTTTAACCGTACTTGGTATTCAGACAGAAATATATTATGGTTCTTGAAAATATTTACTTTTGATGTTTGTAGATCATATCAAACACAACTATTTCAAGGCCAGAAGTAATACAGAGCAATCCTGTGTCGAAGGAATCTGGTGGACTTAGTGGGAAGCCTCTTTTTGGTTTGTCAACTGACATCCTTAAGGACATGTATATTTTAACGAAGGTAGAAATTGCATTCTAATAAACGGTATCCATTACTTTTTCTTGTAATTATTGGCCTCTAAGTTGAATACATTACAGCCGTATTATAAACTATTTCTTAGTTATCAGTTGTTATTAGTAAAGTTAACTACATCAAGATAATTAAAAATTCTTGGTCATATTTTTATTTTTCAACTCCGAGTTTAAATGATGATCATGTATGTTTTAGATAGACACTAGAAAACTAGTTTGGCCTCATATATACTGTTTCCAGAAGGATCTCGTATGTTTTTAGTTTCATATGAACTACTTGTTCATATTGATTGTTTAGTGAAATGTATTCTTAATTTATCTAACAATATATTTTTCCTTTCTTTTAGGGTAAAATTCCTTTGATTGGCTGTGGAGGTGTGAGCAGGTTTGTTTCTGGTTTGCGTCTTGTTATTTGTCAGTGGGGTACTAGTTAAGGTTATAAAATTACTAGATGAATGACTTTACCCAACATGTGCTTGATTTAGTGGCGAGGATGCTTACAAAAAGATAAGAGCAGGAGCAACTCTCGTGCAGCTTTACACAGCTTTTGCTTATGGTGGACCGGCTCTAATACCTCAAATAAAGGTATCATTCGACATGGTTTCATTTTTTCCATAGAAAAAAGCTCAAGCTGTTTTTGTACCAAGTTTTGGTTAACTTACTGGCTGTATTAAAATATTGATTTCTTGATGGATTAAAAGTCGGTAAATATTTTGATAAATGTTTTTTTGGAACAACAGAGTACTTTTTTAAGCAATGTACATGATGCAAGATATGTAATTTTATTTCCTTTACAGGCTGAACTAGCTCAGTGCTTAGAACGGGACGGTTTCAAGTCCGTATATGAAGCAATTGGGGCTGACTGCAGATAACTGTGGCGGTTCAACTTAATATTTTTGATGGTTTGTAAAGATAAGTAACTGAGAGGATGGGTCTTCATACTCATATTTACACCTTTTTCTTTTTTTTTTGAACATTACACACCTTTGTCTTGGAACTGTTATTTCAAGACGTAGATCTTTTTTTTTCATTGTTTTATTTTTTATAAGCAGTGATGCTGGTGTTTGAGAGTTGGTAGTTGAAAGCTCACAATTTTGAATGATTGGCTAAGCCCGGAAATTGTTGCTAATAACACTTTTACACTGCCTTGTCGAAACAAGGGAGAATGATATATTGCATTTAAAACATTTCTCGAGAATTTTTTGTTGCTAATAACATTATTACATCTCTTGAGAATTTACTTTAATGATGAGCAGTATTTACAGTTTTTTTTTCTCTGTTTCTGATTGTTCTCTATCGTTATGTGGATAATTGCTAAACTTGTTAATACGGATTCCATGTTTGACAAACACTATGGGTGCGTTTATTTAAAAGAAAACAACCTTGTTTTCTACAAAATGTTTATCGAAAATGGCTCACTTTCTGTTAGGTTTTTGAGAACTTATTTTATGTTAGGTTTTTGAGAACGTATTTTTTCTTTCAACTTTTTGTTAGGTTTTTGAAGCTTTGCTATACCTCAAGAGGTTGGATGAAACAACAAAATATCTTCAAAAATATACAAGTAACTAGCAAGATGATTCCTCTTTTCATTTCAGCTTGTTTGACATTAACATTTTATCATGATGATTAGAACCCTACTTCTATCGTCTAATAGTAATCTGTGTGACGATGCTAAGCTCATCTCGTTACTTATCTTGTCGAGAAAAATGCTAGCACATAATCGAGAGATTGACTTTGTAAACCTAATTTCGATTCATCTCACTTCACTTTTGCTAACCACAACTTGCTAGTTAGTAAGCTCAGTAACGTTTTACTAAAGGGGAAAAGGATAATGTAGACGAAGGACACCAAAGTGTTCGACTATTCTCATTAGGGCGGTCCGCTTATTGAATCTAATCTACATGCCATCTAAGTATGTTTTTGCTTTCATACATACAAATTCCGACAGAATTTATATCGAAAAACTTTTGTATGACGAAAGTGAACTCGACACTTGCATAATACTCCCTCCGTCCCATTTTTATTGTCTACGTTTCTTTTTTGGGATGTCTCGTTTTAATTATCCACTACTAAAAATAGATAGGGAAGTTTGATCAAGTTTACTATATTACCCTTGTTTGAAAATTATTATTACAAATTTTAAAGAAGACTTTAATTAATTAGCTAAAGGTAAAACTGTCATTTTTTCAAAAAGTAAGAAAGAGAAAGCAGTAATAAATGCATTTTTTCTTAAATTGTGTGTTTTTTGTCGGAGGACAATAATTTTGGGACGGAGGGAGTATACAATACATACCAGAAATATTATGTGTAAATGTCAATTATACCGTTTAATTTAAGTCGTTTTCGATACGATAGCAACACATCTAAATGAGTCATAATTTTTTTATAAAAATTAAAAAAAGCTAAAAAGAAGATTGAACACAAAAGAGATGAAACTTCTTCTTGATCGAGGGTTAGAGAGGCTCATGGCGCATGGCCCCTCCAAACTTTTTTCCCTAGTGTAATATGTTTAATTAATTAGTGGTGTAAATATTTTGTAATCGTTTAAATCGTTATAATATACTTATCTTCCTACACACACAATCATATAATATACATTTCTTTCACTTATTATCTCTTCAAATTCAAATCGTTAGTTCTGCCACTTGTCAATATCCTCTTTGTAGAAAAATTAGTAGAAATGTTTTGTAAAAAAAAAACATTTTCGTAAACACTAAAGAGGCAACCTAAGGCTAGCTTTTCTTTACGGACAAGTCAATTAGTTGAACAATCATATACATAGTGTGGCATCTAGTTGTGTCTCTATGTCTAATAAGTAAGGCGTCAATTAGGACTTGCCATTTATTGATTTAGGTGGTTCAGTCAACGAATGTACACTATTAATAAATAAATAGATGATCAAAATGATAAATTTAGCAATTTGAATTGAATCTAAACAAATTACCATTTTGGGTTATAGTTGCAATTCCGACTCGGATATTGGTAGATAATAAAGGCGTAAAATTGGTGTTTGCTAGTGGTTTTGAGATTTTTTTTGATGTCTCAGAAAAAGGGATGTTGGTATTTCTTAGGTTGTTTTGGTGGTAGGTTGTTTGGTTTGGTGTTTTAGTATCATTTTTACTTGTCACTTTGTATTTTTTAGCTTCTTGCTAGCATTTTTAATAATAATATTTACCGTTTAAAAAAAAAAAACCATTTTGGGTTAGCAAAAGTGTCTTCTTCTTCTGCCTTTAATTTAAATCATACATCATTAACGTTAATGTTTAAACATTAATTGACATTTATAATAACAATAATTATCCTTAACATTAAGTGAAAAATGAAAACCCGCATCATTGTGTGGCATGAGCTATACTCCTATTTTTAATCTTTTATAAATTGGTTTTGGTTGTTAAAATCTTTTTTTAGGATCTTAAGATTTTACGATAGTGCAACGTAAAAACGATCCTGATCTTACGTAAGGTATTTGCAAGCTTAAGATCTTATAGGATTCCGATCTTGATCACAAGATCATAAGATATAATTCGATCCAATTTTACTTTTCTTGAACCACAAACTAAAATACTCAAAAATTATGGATTATTTTTTATTGAATTTGAACATGTTAATCTTTTCTTACTGCTAGGTTTTGGGGTTTACCCATTTAGAAACCTTTTAATTAGAGAACTAGGTTCACCTATTGAAGCTTATGGAGGTAAGTTGTCAACTTGTCATTGCATGTGGCAACACCAATACAAAATATTTTTTTATTACTTCAGTGAAGTTACTTCTTATTCATATCGGTAAATAAAAATATTACTTCTTCCGTCTCATAATTATTGTTTAGCGTTGATTTTTTAAGTCTTTATTTTTCAACTTTGATCTTAATTATTTTTGTTTGTGTTATATAATACTTGATGGAAATTATACCTGTGAAAATACATTTAAAACCCAATGCGTTTATAAAATTTGCATCAAGTTTTATATAACACAGAAAATAATAGTTAAGGTCAAAGTTGCAAAATAAAGACCTCAAAATTCAACACTGGATAATAATTATGAGACGGAGAGAGTACGTTACTTATATGTATGCGTATTTGAAAAAGTAGGATATTTATCCCGTGCTTTCACCCTATTATCACTTCCGGTGGGCAAGCGGAAAAAACCGAGTAGGTTTCTCTTGTTTAGAAAACTCGGTAAAGGCGAGTCTTTCACCTAGATGTACGCAGCCTAACAAGGATATCCCGTGACTGTTTCTGAAATTTTCCTAGTTACACCAAACTTTGTAGCTCGGGAGATTTGAACCTATACATTCTATAAAGACATTAGGTGTCTCAACACTAGTACACTTTGGTAGTGGTTTGTGGTCAAGCAAATAATGATTTTACATCAATGAGGTGTAGCCCCTCGTGTTCATTTCTAGTATCAAGTATTAGACTTAAAAGCTGAACACTAAATGTGTTCATTTCTAGTATCAAGTATTTAATATTTGAATAGAAACACAATGATACACATTTGAGCATAATATATGTACATATGTATGTGTTAATTAAGGATCTGTGAACATATAAAGAATCTATAGTTCTTTGTCCAACAATGGAAGCACGGGCTCTTCTCCTGGCTACACCTTTGTCCATGTCCCCGCTACGCAAGAAATCTTCACCCATTACTGTGAAATCACCAGCATGCACCAGCACCAAGCGCCACAATGTAGTAGTAGCTTCAAATGCCACTGTCACAGCCCCAAAGCGGGAAAAAGATCCAAAAAAACGTGTCGTTATCACAGGTATGGGTGTTGTTTCCGTTTATGGAAATGACGTTGATAAGTACTACGATAAGCTATTAGCCGGGGAGAATGGTATTACATTGATAGATAAGTTTGATGCTTCAAATTGCCCAGTGAGGTTTGGTGGTCAGATTCGTGGGTTCAAGTCAGATGGGTATATTGATGAAAAAAAGTATGACAAGAGACTTGATGATTGTCAACGGTATTGCATTGTTGCTGGAAAACGAGCACTTGAAGATGCTGCTCTTGGTGTCCACGAATACTCTACGGTTTGTAAACCTCTATTTTTTTTTCTTCTCTAAATACTGATTTTGGATTTGTAAGGGATCTTTATCTTGGTCATGAGCAGATCAATAAGGAGCGTGCGGGTGCAATTGTTGGATCAGGAATGGGAAGCCTGTCTGCATTCACTGAAACTGTGGAATCTCTCTTAACACATGGTTTTACAAAAACCATACCTTATTCGGCACCTTATTCCATGATAAACTCCGCCACCGCCTTACTAGCTATTGATGTTGGTTTTATGGGACCAACCTACGCCATTGCAACTGCTTGTGCCACATCAAATTATTGCTTATGCGCTGCTGCTAATCATATCCGTGAAGGGGAGGCTGATTTGATGATTGCTGGTGGCGTCGAATCTTCTTTTGTTTCTGTTGCAGTGGGAGCACTTGCCGCTAGTACAGCAACGTCAACAAGAAATGATGACCATCAGACCGCTTCACGACCATGGGACAAAGATAGAGACGGCTTCGTAATTGGGGAAGGTGCTGGTGTATTGGTAACCATTCTTCTTTAGTCGGACCATAACTTAGTGAACCAGCAATCCTAACCCTAAACTTAATGGACCCCAAGCCAACAATTAGGCTTGGGCCAACTTACCTAGTGATATAATACTTTTTTTCTCTCCATTCCGGTTTGACATCATTGATGAGATATATATCATATAGTCATATGCGAATCTTGTTCTATTTTCAGGTGATGGAGAGCTTAGAACATGCAATGAAACGAGATGCACCAATAATAGCCGAATACTTGGGAGGTGCTGTAAACTGTGACGCGCATCATATAACTAGTCCACGACCTGATGGTTTTGGTGTTTCATCTTGCATTCAGCACAGCCTTATCAATGCTGGTGTGTCAATAGAGGAGGTAGTTCAATTTTTTCCTTTGTGATACATCAGTAGTATGTTTTTGTTGTAAGGCAATTTAATTAGAGCATTTCCAGTGTTAAGGCTATTTTGCAATGAGAGTGCAAATAGAAGAACGTTAAAAATCTGCTCACACTGGAACATTTTTCTCCAACGTGTACACGTACTAAGCCGTTTTTTGTGTATTTAAGATACATAATAATGCAATGGTTACCAAAATCTAGTTAAAATTACATATATCAATATCCGGTAATTTTTATGGTACTAATAAGAAATAAAAAAAATATTGTTACATTTTGTATCATATATTAAAGTAGTGATCTACTGATCTTTAGTTGACATGGTAGTATATATTATTGTAACAAGCAAAATTATCCGCGCGTTGCTGCGGGGCGGGGTTTTTTTTTAATTGGTGTCGACAATTTTTTTTTTAGTTTTTTTTTCCTGGTTTTTTTATCAAGCAAAATAGCCCGCGCGTTGTGGCTGAGCCTCATGTTTAATAGTTTTTTTTATATGGGTTTATGTGTTGGGCCTCATGTCGCGGGTATTTTTTTATCTGAATAAATCATTATTTTGTATTTTTTTTTATATTTTGTGCCGAGCAAAATTTTTTTTATATTGCCTACTTTAAAAAAAAACTTATGTGTTGGGCCTCATGTCGCGAGTTTTTTTTATCTGATTAAATCAGTACTTTTGTAATTTTTTTCCTATTTTGTGCCGAGCAATTTTTTTTATATTGGGTTTATTTTTTCAGTCTCATGTTTAATAATTTGTTTTTTCATATGGGCATATGTGTTGGGTCTCATATCGCATGTATTTTTTTATCTGAATAAATCAGTACTTTTGTAAAAAAAATTCCTATTTTGACTCGAGGAATTTTTTATATTACCTAATTTAAAAAAAAAAGTAAATGGGCCGGCCCAAATTGAGAGCCCAAAGGGCCGGCTACTGTAGCATTCAAAAGAAACTACGTCGTTTCTTTTGAATTTTGAGTATAAGTAAATATATGATTAAATCAGTACTTTTGTAAAAAAAAATCTATTTTGTGCCGAGCAATTTTTTTATATTGGGTTTATTTTTTCGGTCTCATGTTTAATAGTTTGTTTTTTTATATGGGCTTATGTGTTGGGTCTCATGTCGCGGGTATTTTTTTATCATGTTTAATAGTTTGTTTTTTTATATGGGCTTATGTGTTGGGCCTCATGTCGCGGGTATTTTTTTATCTGAATAAATCAGTATTTTGTAAAAAAAATTATATTTTGTGCCGAGCAATTTTTTTTTATATTGCCTACTTTAAAAAAAAAACTTATGTGTTGTCCTTATGGCGCGAGTATTTTTTTATCTGATTAAATCAGTACTTTTGTAATTTTTTTCCTATTTTGTGCCGAACAATTTTTTTTATATTGGGTTTATTTTTTCGGTCTCATGTTTAATAGTTTATTTTTTTATATGGGCTTATGTGTTGGGCCTCATGTCGCGGGTATTTTTTTTATCTGAATAAATCAGTAGTTTTGTAATTTTTTTTCTTTCCTATTTTGGCTCGAGGAATTTTTTATATTACCTAATTTTTTTATAAAAAAAAAAAAAAAAAAAAGTTAAATGGGCCGGCCCAAACTGGGAGCCCAGTGGGCCGGCCACTGTAGCACGCCCTCCAAATACGACGACGTTTCGAATGAGTTTTGAATATAAGTATAATCAGTATCATCTACATTATATTTGATGTATTAATCCACATCAAACTAAAACTCCCTGTTAGGTCAACTATATCAACGCGCATGCAACGTCCACAAGGGTTGGCGATTTGGCTGAAGTAAACGCACTCAAGAGCATCTTTAAGAAAACTGAAGGGATCAAAGTGAACGCTACCAAGGTGAACTTCCTCATATATGTCATTGTCTCCACAACATCAACTACACATTGACACTACTCTATTTTATATTTTTCAGTCAATTATTGGACACTGTATGGCAGCAGCAGGCGGCATGGAAGCTGTTGCTACAATCAAAGCGATTCAAACAGGATGGGTGCATCCCACGATCAACCAATTTGTAAGAAATACCTACGGATCTCCTCAGTTCCCCCTCCTTATTTAATTCTAACGAATGATTTGCAAATTTAGAACCCGGAACCAGCAGCATTAGAATTTGACAGAGTCACAAATCTAAAGCAACAACATGAAATTAACGTTGGTGAGTATATATTGCCATTACAACATCATTTTTTTCGATCTTTATGTCCACTTATCAAATAATAAATTTGGTTATGCAGCTATTTCAAATTCTTTTGGTTTTGGTGGACACAACTCAGTTGTAGCATTCTCTGCCTTCAAACCTTGATACGACTATGACGTACGTCCTCAATACATAATAAATCTCATGCCATTCAAGGCGCATGAACAACTTTTATATTTATAAAAATTTGAATTTATTTAAGATGATTTTTTTAGTTTTCTATTTCTGGTTAGCTGTAAGATATGTTAATTTTGTTGTTCTGTATCTACAACTAGTTATTAATCTCGTGAGTATACCAACTTTTTTTTGATTGCAATTGAAGACAATTAACAGGTTACCAGGTAACTAATAGGTTTCCTTCTTCTCCAACATGATTTTTCGGCGGTTCCTATGTCCCACCACCGTTTATATTATTGAAAGCACGTCCATTATCAACTGTTATATGATCAAACTCTCAGATATAACTAACACCCAATATCCAAAAATGAACAAAACGCCTAACGAAACACCTTGTTATTACGTTTACTTAAAATTTTGTTTCTTCAAGCATTTAGATTGTCAACTAGAAAGCTATACAGATTAAAATTGCTTACTACCCAATTTTAATTTGTTGGAAGCTGATATGAGAGATAAGACGTTATCAGTCGTATATTTATATCCAAAAGTGGAGATCGTGTTTTACAAAAACCTACGAAAAAGTGTAAAGATCCTCAAATATAAATTCTCCGTTCTAGCTAGCCAAATCATTATATTGTTATAATAACGGTCGCAGAAACTATTACTTGACAAAGCTAAAATAAATCAATGCCTCCATGTCTCCATATCTGTGACAAACAAACCTTACTCACAAAAACGTACACCAAACCTTAAAATTATAAAAAAAAACGTTTTACTTATATTGGAAAAATAAGAACAACAAGGTGGCTTTTTGGATTTCGATCAACTGCATTTCCACATAAAAATAAACAAAATAAACTGATCCTATTATACGAAGTGTAATTTCATTATCAAGAATCAAAAACTAAGATTACTTTAAAGTAGGTTGTCATTTTGTGGTGATAGATGAAGGTGGTGGTAGTGGTTGTTGTGGTGGTGACCTAATAACCTGTTATTGTCTTTGATTGCATTGAGAAAAAAGTTTAGTATACTAAATTGAGAAAAAAAAAGTGAAGTATTTTAAATTGAAATTGAGTATAAGTTCGGTACATTTTTATGCGATTTGCCATAACAAAAAATGATAAAAGTACTATGTTAACAAAGAGCATAATTTATAGTGATAAACATATAATATAACATTTATTGGGTGAGCATGGTGCGATTTGAGGCAATTTTTGACTAAAACTACACTCATAACCGAAAGTTTGGTTTTTACTTTTTCCAAAGCGCGAATTGAAAGTCGGTTTGGTCTTTTCCGTTTTTGTTTTCTTTGGTTCGGTGTTTGGTTTTTTCTGGCGTTTTTCATTCGAGGTCTAGTGTTTCTAACGGTATAAATTTGATTTCGCTAATATTAGCCAAAACCAAATTTGAATGTATGTAAACTCATTTTTGTATTGAAAATTAATTAAACCATTATAACGATGATAGAAACTCTTTGTTGTTTATTTATGCAAGATGAAGAAAGATAAACATTACGATTTTGTGATAATGTTAGCTAAAGAGATATACTAATATAATGTATGTATATCTTATTTGTAACAATTTCGTGAGTAATTGTATAAAACTTATATGCATATTTTTTAAAAGTTTGATTAACATTAGCCTGGGTGATTCAGCCTTTCCGGTTTGGGTTTTCATATAAAACCAAAAAGTGAATCAAAACTTTTGGATTTGAAAAAAAATAAAAATTGGCCCGTCGGTTTTTTGAGTGTTTCGGTTTATTTGGGGCGGTTATGTTCGCTTTTTGAGTTTTGGTCCGATTTGTTGATTTTCTTACTCGCCTCTAACATTTGTGTCGATTACAATATGACCGAACTATAAAAGATTTAACAAATTAAAAGAATTTTAAAAAAAAAAATCCTTTATGACAAAGTTTATACTAAATTTAAAATGTGTAATGACAAGCTTTAAGATCTTACCAAATTTAAGGTTTTTAAAAGGGCTAATGGTCTAAAAATGCATCGAATTATTCTCGTTTTTCTTTTCTAGGCATTCATCTTTTAATTTTTCTTTTGTGTGCCAAGATATTGCTAATCTTTCTATTGTAAGCATGATTAGCAAAAATTATGACGTGACATATATTAATACCAAACCAACTGTTACCTATGTTACCCTTTAACCCTTACACTTATTTTTTTTACAAAACCAATCCCTTTACCCCTTTATTTAACTAACACTGATTCACAACACATTAATTGTTTTTCCCCCAAATTTGTATAACGGTCAAAAATCAAAAGAACCCTAATCATGCCATCTTGGACTTCATCTGAATCCCGTGTAATCAGTGGTAGAGTTGAATACTTTTGTAAATGTAATCGTCAATTAACAGTACAAACGGCAAAAACAAGGAAGAATTCGGGTAAACAATTTGTAACATGTTCAAAATGCAGTGTTTATGATTTTTTGGATGATGATCTTCCAAGTGAATACTACAAAGAGTTGTTGTATGGGATGTTTCAAAAGCAAAAAAAATCGAAGAAGCATATCGATTATGAACAAGTTATTAATGTTCTTGCTAGAGAAAAGTCAATGTGTGAAGAAGAGTAGAGAGCTACAAAGTCAAAGCTTAAATTGTATGATAGGTTGTTTTTCATCATGTTAGAAACTTTCTCAGTGGTTTGTGTTGGATTTGGTATGCTAGTAGGTAAATAATTTAATGGTTTAGGTCTGATCTTTGTAATGTAATGGTTTAGGTGTAATGTTAGGATCTTTGTTAATGTTGATGTTTGTAATTGTTAATTATGATCTTTTTTAGTAATGTATGCCTTTTTCAGTAATGTATGATCTTTCCCAATAATGTATAATCTCTGTTATTGTAATGGTTAAGGTTTGAATTTGAATGATTAAATGCTTACTGATGAACACTCAAATAGCTTGGGATATAATATTAAGGTATTAGATGGTAGTTTGCTGCAGTTTAATTTGGATAAAGTTGATCCCCTGCAGTCTTAAGGGGTGTTTGGTTATGAGTTTTATCAAGGTTTTCTATTATGCTATCTTCTCAAATGATGGCAGTTTGCAAATGCTTGCTTGCAAATGCAAGCTGCAAATGCTTGCTTGCAAATGCAAGCTGCAAATGCAAGATGCAAATGCAAGATGCAAATGCAAGATGCAAACAAATAACATAACAAAATAACACACAAACAAAACACACCAATAATATCACAAACTGCAATAACACACAAATCATAATTACAAACAATACATTAAATTTTATA
>BQNB010023407.1:0-61861 GCA_026074375.1 Tanacetum coccineum
TTTTTCTTTTGTTTTACTTTCTCTCTCTAAAATCTCTTTTTCTTATTTTTGTGTTTGGTGATGAAATGATATCCTAACAAGATTGATTTTACATGGTCCCTTGGGTTTGGTTCTGTTGAGCCGGGCATACTTCCGATTCCTTTTTCTTGTAAGACTTTGCTCATTTGACCAATTTGAATTTCTAAGGTCTTAATTGATGCTCCTTGATTTCTTATAGCTGCATCGGTAGAAGCTCGAATCTCCTTGATTATGTTTGAGTTCTCTTCGTATCTCTTTGCTGACTCAACCTTGAACTTAGTTAGTGATTCCTCCAAAGTTTGTCTTCGATCAGGGTACGAATAATTTCCATTGTTGCGTTGGTAAAATCCTAGCCCTGCTGCTTTGTACTATCCTCCAGGTTGATAGGGTGCTCCAAATTGTGTGTAGTAAGCCTCTTCAAGAGTTTTCCCTTCTTCCTTGAGTGGACAGTCCTTTGTGTAGTGTGGTCCTTTGCATAGTTCGCATCCGACCTGAGCAGCATATACTTTCTCGTTGACTTTCTTAATTCCTCTCCTGAGGTTGTTGAGTTGGGCTTGTATAGCAGCTAGTCCGTCAGAAGTTTTAGTACTTCTGGTTTTTGAGGATGTTCCGTTGTGCTATTTCTGAGAGTATTTGGCCATTTCTTGGATGGCTACTTTTGCATCAGCAGCAGTTTTAGTGGGAACGACACCTTTTGAGTCAAGGATCTGTCTAGTTGGAACATCGAGCCCATTATAAAACAAGATTACTTCCTGTATATCAGTCAAATATTGTTGGGGGCATTTCATCAAGAGTTCCTTAAATCTTTCCCAAGCTCAGAAAAGGCTTTCGTCCGGTTCTTACTGAAAGTTGTTAATTTCCTCCATCTTCTTTGTAGTACGAGCAGGTGGGCATTATTTGTTTAGAAACTTCATTTTTAAGGTTTCCCAATTTGTAATCGAACCTAATGGTTCGTTCCTGAGCCAACGACTCGCGGCTCCATTTAAGGACATAGGAAAAGCTCAAAGTATTATTTGATCTTGAGTCACCTCAGAGATATGAAATAAGTCAATGATCTTAAGGACTTTTTTGATGTGTTTGTTTGCGTCTTCATGTTCCAAACCACTAAAAGTGTTTTCGTGAAGTTCCTTGAGAAATTTCCCTTTTAATTTGAAGTGAGTTTTGTCATTAATCTTGGTCCTAGCAACTCTTGACCTATAATTCCCACGGGTCTTGCTCATGTATTGCTCTAATGTTTCTGTCATAATTTCTGTAGTTTCCTCTTCTTCTGAATGTTCTTCGATGTCAGAACATAAATCGAACTCTGGTGAACTCGACTTCACAAGACCAGGTGTCTCAAAAAGCCTCCTTTTTGAGCGAAATACTCTTTCTTGGTTTTCAAAAGGTATAATTAGTTCCTTAGTGGATCTCCTTGTTATACAAAACCTAAAACAGAGGATAATAAATTAGTAGGACAGGCTCTTTGAAAAGAATACAAAAAATTAAACACGAAAATCAATTTTTAGTTATGCTACTATATCAAGTGATCAATATGTCGTATTCAATTGATCTGAATACGCCGTATGGATCTGTTGAAGGTCAGTACGCCGCATTGATTTTACAGAATACGCTGTATTGTTTGGAAGAATAGATACGTTGTTTAGACAATAATCAATACGTTGTTTGAGTAGAAGGTTTGATACGTCGTATCTAACTGGTAGATACGGCGTATCATTTGATCTACTAGAACAAAGTACTTAGAAGACAATTAAATAATGCGGGAATTTAAAAACATAATTAAACACACAATTAAATTAAATACAAACAGAATTAAATTATACTAATTAAATTAGTCTAAGCTAATGATTATAAATACTAATAAAATTAAAGGTTAAAAATTTTCACTCCCCGGCAACGGCGCCAAAAACTTGATGTGCTGTCGTATAGGGTCAATTTATTGATTACCAAGTTTTAAATTTATATTTATCTGACTTATCCTAAAACAACACTTTAACAGGCAGTGTACCCAATCGAGCAGAGTTTCATGGTAAGCAGGGTGTCGAACACTAAGAGCGAGGTCGTTAACCTTATATTCTATCAGTATTTTATTTAATCTAGTTAATTCTAATTACTTGTCAAACCTATGCTAAACTTAGTTCTAATGATAATGGGGGGTTTCAGCCTGAGAGACTGGCACACAGTTTATGGTGACAAAAATCAATTCAAAACACAAGAAACATGCAAGAAGACAATTAGAAGATAAAAGAGCAGTACAAACCAAATGATAGAAAACTATATTAGCCATATTAAATCCAATTAAATGCTGGTTTGTTTGTTTGGTGCAATGATAACTTATCTCGGAGCGGCATATCATTCTTAAGACTTAGGCGGGACATCATCCTAAGACCTAGACACGTTGAATCCTGTCACAATTAAAGTATCTGCATAATGCATCCTTTTAGTTTAATTATAATCTATCTAAGGATTCAAGCAATGGTGATCTTGTTAATCCCTAGCCCATCGGGACTTTATCCACTTACTGTTTGAGAGTATTTTATATACTGGTAGTTCACTGTTCAAGTCTTTATCAATTAATTAAGAACATACTTGTTGAAGCATACGGGTCACCTGCTGGTCCAACTAAACTCTTAATTAAAAGACAAAGATAGAACATTATTCGTGATCCTATTGGTCCGATAATATAAAACACGATATGAAGAGCTATCCCAGTATCTAGATTACTTGTTAGTTATCACTAGAACCAGTTAAATGATAGGTCGCATATTTAAACACGTAGATACATATTAGGTGATAAATGTTGATCCCTTTTGAACAGATCTTACTTAGCTTGTTAAAGCTTAGTTGTGTTATATAGATCTAAGACAACTATAATAGAAACTAAGATTGTGAATACTACAAACTATGCAGAATCTAGCTTGTAATACTAAGAAGAACAATTAAACAGTAAAACAAGATCTTGCTAAACTTTCAATATATTAAATACAATCAAAGTTACAGAATAACCTTTAAACTATGAATACTAACTATAATTGCTATGAAAACTATATAAAACTTCATATCTAGATCTATGTCGTAGGGTTCCTTTTATACACCAAGGAAACCCTAATGGGCTTACAAAACGCGTTACGTGATCATGCATATCTATTCCTAATATATCTCATGCATATCACATAAGCAGTACTAACTATTTTTAACTAACAGTACTAACTATTATAACTAACAGTACTAATAAACTGACAGTACTAACATTTTGTACTGGCAGTACTAACTATAACACTAGCAGTACTAACTTAGCTTGGCAGTACTAAGTCTTCTCTTGGCAGTACTAAGTTGAACCAGCAGTAGAAACTTGTAGAAGCCCTTAATTCCCAACAATCCTCCCCTAAACTTGTGATTTACCTTCAAATCATCAAGTTTCTGAATTAAACCTTCTGTGTTGAGAGGATGCTTCCAAACACTTTACTGTCTTGGTCTGTTTGCTAGTATGACAATTTTCCTTAAAAGCTCATCTGCCATCTCTGAATATTGATCCACTTGCAGCTTGTTACACAACATCAAAGTCAGAAGCCCTCTTGTCAGTGGATAATCTTTCTCAACCAACATGAAGATATCATGTCCTCTGTCTGTAGATACATGGTGAACACCACATGTATCATATAACCTCCATGTCAATGGATCATGCATATATCTCTGAAGCTTCCACAGAATATCATCAGTATCAGGTTCAAATAACCTCTTCAATTCAACCCATAATGTTCTTCCTTTGTTATCAGTAGGATCTGTTGAACTGAATCTTTCTTTAACCAAACTCCATAGCTTATACAGGTCATCTCTATCAAATTTCTTTAACATATCATCAAAAGCCTGATAAGCTTATGTATGGTTTCCAACTCTGATAATTCTCTAATATCTTCTTGTGTCTTCAGAGTAGATTTCCTAGTCAATTATTGGATATTTGACATGTAAGGCTTCAACATAGACTTCTTCCACTGGAACTACCATCATCATTTGTTGTAAATCCTCTTATGATAATTCTATTTCTTCTTCTTTTAGTTGTTCTTAAACTGACCCTGAAGCTTCATTAGTCTTTTGCTTCTTAGAAGCTTCATGATCCAATTCTACTTTTGCATCCCTTTTTGAACTTCCAGTTGTTAACTCAGGAACTGTTTTGTCACCTTCACTCTCTATTGGATGAAAATTTTGTACCCTTCTCATTGTTGTTTCAAATAAATCCTTGAGCTTATCAAAGGAAAGTCTCTTCAATTACTGGAGAGTGTGACTTCCTATATGCTTGATATAGTTAGACATATAAGTTCTCTGTTGAGCTTGTGTGAGTGGCTTGTTCCTCCTTTCTTCAGCTCTTTGTTAGGAAAAATATCTCTTTCTCTGGTTGATAAGTTCTGCAAGCAGTCTTGCTTTTTTAGCTTCAGAGTATTTTTCTCTTTCTTCTGCTTGTATCCTTTGTGTTAGCTCTTCATCAGCTTTAATTATAGCTTATATATCTTCCCATTCTTCAATATTGAAAGAACTAGCTTTTTCATGCACTCTAGCAATCCTCTGTCTCTCTTCTTCATCAAGCTGTTCTTGCAATCTTACAACTGCTTCATAACCAGCCTTTCTTGTCTTTGCTGCAACTTTGTCTTGGTTTGTTCAGGCTCAGACTCTGTCATTATACCTTTACATTTACCTTTGTTAACTTCTTGAACCATACCAACAGTACTAACCGGCATTGATGCACCAGAAGTATGAACTGATTCTTCAGTAGTATTAAACAATCTACTAGCAGTACTAACTCCACCATTGCTAGTACTAATTTCCCTTCTTCTTCTAGTATAAGTATAAACATTTTTAGCTGCATCTGCAAGTACCTTAGCTGCACTAAAGACTCCTAACTGATCTTCAGGTTGATCTTCTTGACTATGTGTAGGAGTAACCAAAGTAACTCCTGCATCTTGATCAATTTCTTCTATCATCCTCCCTTGTTTGGAAGAATCCTTTAAATCCTCTTATGCATCATCAGATATAACCACTCTTGACCTTCTTCTAAATTGACTTGTCTTGACAGTCTGCTCTAATTTCTTTATCTTCTTGATAAGTCTAGTAAAAGCATCACCATAGACATTCTTTGTCTGTCTCAAGTCTGTCTCCAAAGCTTCACATCTATTTGATAATTTTGTGAATAAATCCATCAATTCATGTTGTTGCATTCTGCCCTCATCACTTCCAAGTGTGTGACCTCTTAGGAAAGGTAAATTATAGGGCATGGATGGGGTCTTATTAATGTTACCACTGCCCTGTCCTACATCTAAGCTAGTGACAGTAGTGGTAGCCCCTCTATGTCTGACATCTACACCGGTGGATGCAACCTCATCTGCTACATTGGTGTGAGGAGGAGAACTGAGCTGCAGAACTTTAGTTTCCTCTCAGATAGAACTCCTAAGTGTTGATGAAATATGTGGTGGTGAGGTTGATGGAGCAACTATGGGTGTGTGATGGGACTCAACTAGGACTGTTGATCCTTCACCCTAAAAAATTGAACCCTAAACAAGCATTGTTGGAAACAATGGAATGTCCACCCTATTATAACCCTTAGAAATCCTTCTCATATTGCCAAAAAGTTTTTGAGTAAGAGTAGGAGCAATATAAGTTCTTTTGTGAGGTAGAAGCTGTTGGGTTTTAGAAGACTTTACAACTTATTGCTGCTGGTTCAACATTGGTGCTGCTAGTGAAGATTTAGTGCTGCTGAGAAAGATTGAAGAAAATAGACTAAGTCTTTAGTACTGTTAGAGTATAGTTACTACTGCCAGTACATTGTTAGTACTGCTAGTATAGTTAGTGTTGTTAGTAGTAAGTTAGTGCTGCTAGCATATAAAAGTTAGTGCTGTTAGGAGATATGCATGAGTTAAATTAAGAATAGATATGCATTATCTCCTCACGCGTTTTGTAAGCCCATTAGGGTTTCCTTGGTGTATAAAAGGAACCCTATGCATAGTTAATAGATATAGATCAATAGAGATCAATTAGCAATCATAGCTTGTAACCTAGTACGATTCAAGTTATAATATAAAGTGTGAGTTTGATAGAAGATCTCTTGTGTTTACTTAATACTGTTCTTCTTAGCATTGTTGATTAGTTTCCGCATAATCAATAGTGTTCAATCAGTGTTTCATTATTGTTGCTTTGGATTTATCTAAAGTAACAAACCCTTTGCAAGCTAAAGGTTCAAGATCTATTCAGTAAGGGATCCAACAAGTGGTATCAGAGCTTGTGTGAAAACTCTGAATAAGAAGAACTCCATTCCTTAAACAATTATAACTCCATCATTCTCACACTCCTATCATACAATGACAAACCTTCTTCCCTGTCTTCAAGAACTAGCAACCGCTGCAAAATCCACAATGATGGCTGATCAAGTGCTTGTATTGATAGAGAAGGAAATAGAAAAAGAAAAGAAATTTGAGAAGAAATTTAAAAACCTCTGTTCGGAGATGGCGGACACTGTAAAAAATAGGGCTAAAGTACATTGCGGAGTTGGAAAGGTATCCACGGCTACAGACTAACGTAGAGGCTTAGGAAACTGATCGTATGTTGAAGCATGCGCAAAATAGGGATATGGAGAAGGCAACTCATCTACAAATTATGATGGATCAATCCCATCTTGATGTGCGTGAGATACTTATCTTTGTGCAAAAGTTGAAGGATGGGATGCGATGTTAGGGTTTAGGTACAAGGGGTTTTGTTGTGTGTCGGTTAGGTTGTGGTTTTTGATCATGTTTTTCAGTTCAAGTATGTTAATGTTTTGTGTTTTGTAATGTTGATGTTCATGTTTAATAATATAATGGTTTAATCGTTTCCTTATGATTTGTTCGTTTCGATATAAAATGATCTTTGTTTTGCATAGACCACATTATCTTGATCTTTACGTTTTTATTTACCTTTGTGTTTTGTTGATATTTGTGTTTTGAACATACGATATCGTCTCTATTCATATGAATATGATCTTTGTGTTTTGTTGATCTTTGTGTTTTGTACATATGGTCTCTGTTTGATCCTTGATATTTAGTGTTGATGAAGGGGTGTTTGGAAAGTGATGTTGTTGATATTTGCAAGTCAATCTAAATGCATACGATTGCACAAAATTATCCAGTTTGCTTATGATTTGTTCTTTTTGATAATAATATGATCTAACTGATGTTGTTGATATTTATGTTTTGGTTTAAGGGGTGTTTGGAAAGTGGTTACATGGATTAGTAAGTATGGATAACTTTGTTATTTCTTGTTGATAATGGTTTAAATTCTATGATTGCTATATTTCATAATTAGGTGAAATTAGCATCCGATTGTACCCAAAGAACATTGTTAAAGCACCAACTTATTTGAATACCATGTTTGACTTCTCGAGATTGACTTTTGCAAGTCAATCTAAATGCATACAATTGCACAAAATTTCCCATTTAGTAGGCTTTCATACCGTTAGATCACAAAAGTTATGCAAGCATTGCTAGCCTATTACACAACAATTAGATCAAGTTTAGAAAAAAAACAAACTGTCTGAATCTTTTACTACATAACCATAGCAAAACTATAAGTTATTTTGGAAGTAAAGATAAAAGCATTCATTCAACATTATCTTTATCTTCCTTGTTAGCTACCACTCTTCTCCTCTTGATTGCTTAAGTTTGATCTTCCAGCATCTCTTGTGTAACCATTGCATCTTACACTTCAGTTGGATTCGCAACATCCCTATCTTGACTATATAAGAATCCCTCTATAACAACCATTGCAGCATACACTTCATGTGGAATCACAACATCCTTATCTTTACCGCTAGAACCTACAACTGTCTCTTCTGCAACCATATCTTTAGATACCACCTCAACTGAAATCACATCCCCAGCTTGGTCTTTTAGCATCTCTTGTGCAACCATAACATCATACACTTTAGTTGAAATCACATCCCCATTTTCCAGCATCTCTTATGTAACCATAACATCATACACTTTAGTTGGATCAGTCCCATTCATAACCATATAACTGTTTCTTTTGCAACCATTTTTCTTTAGCTACCACCTCAAGATGGAACCACACCTCTTCATATCAAACTGATCATCAAACCACAAAAAAGGTATGATACATTTGGGCTTCATATTACTAGAGAATTTCATCAAATGCTTGATCATAGGATCAGCAAAAACTGTATTGATCTCTTCAGGCTCATCAACATTATGGTATGGGTTATCATTCCCTTTATCATCTATACTTTGATCCACATCTTAATTACTAAACCAAGTAGGTACATCCGCTGACTTTCCACTAATGCTAGCACTATCATTTGTGGCATAATACAAAACCTCTTCTACTCCTGTTCAAATCGAGATCATCCATCACCACATCAAAATCAACAACATCAAAAGATACTCTCACAAAAAACACATCCATCTATATCGAAACTTATTGAAACATCTTGTTAATCCTGACTTGAATTATACAAACCCAAAACTCACTGGTTATCTCTGCAATAGTTTTACGAACTCAAACACTTCACTCAACCTTCTAGTCCTATCTTCAAGAATTTTTCTGTAGACCATGGTGGTGGGAACTTACTGTCAAGATCACATACACAAAAATTACAACAACAATAGTCCTATCCTTCCCAACATGGCTGGTCTGATGAAATGTGTTGGGAATTATTCATTCCTGACTTAGTACCGTTAGGTATATACCTAGACCAACCAAAAAAATACCGTTAGTTATAATTAGTAATGAAGTACAATGTGTTAAGTATGCTCAGATAGTTAGTACCGTTAGTATAAAATAGTTAGTACCGTTTAAGAGATATGTATGAGATATTGTAGGAAAATATATGTATTATCTTTTATGCATTTTGTAAGTCTGTTAGGGTTTATCCTTGGTCTATAAAAGGAACCCTACGACATTGGAGAGATAAGACACACATTGATAACACACAGATCTTATCTCATACAATCATATCTCATAGTTAGTAATCTGTAATCACTTTAGCAGATTAATAGAAATCAAAGTTTAGTTTTTCATTGTTCTTCTTAATACTATTGTGTAGATTTCGCATATACAATAAGTGTTCATAGTCAGTGTTTTCTCTATAGTCAATCTGTATTTATACAAGTTGGCTATCACCCTTAGCAGGCTGCAAAGATCTGTTCAGTTTGGGACTCACAAGTGGTATTAGAGCATGTGAGAAACTCTGAGTAAGAAGAACAAAAACCAGTGATAAACCTATATCTTACAAAACTAATCATGTCTGGATCACAAGATGAAATTCCACCACCACCATCATAAACACCAACACAACAAACTCCTCACACTGTTTCAACCATCAAACTTCCTATTCTCAAAAAGGGAGAATATGATATATGGGCCATGGAAATGGAACATTATTTGGCCCATACAGACTATCCTATCTGGGAAGTTATACAAAATGGAAATGGTCCTGTATCAATCACCACATATACACAAGGTCAAATCAAGGTTCTGCCTCTAAGGACTGCAGAAGAAATCTTAGCCAGAGAAAGTGAAAGAAAAGCAAGGACCACCTCTTCGCTATATGGCTTTACAGAAGATATTTACTAATTTATAAAATGACCTGATGCTAAAGAGATGTGGGAAGCCATCAAATCTAGATTTTGGTGGAAATGACGAATTCAAAGAAGATGCAGATAGTATATTTTGAATAGCAACAGTTTGATGTTTCTCTGTATCAAATCTCTGATAAGGACTGCATAAAGGGTTATGGCAGGTTCAAAGTTCTTCTGAAGTCAATTATTGATGCATGAGGCAGGTGTATCACTGAGGATTGACAAATCAAAATTCCTTAGTTCTTCTACCCTTCTTCCTGTCTGCAAGTTTCCTTAATCATGGGACCAAGTCAATAGTGGACTAGTCTCAGCTTTGATTGATCTATATAATAATCTAAGAGGTCTTTGAGAATGATGTTATGTAAAAGGCTCTACTGCATCATCCTCTTAACAGCAAAATGTGGCATTTGTCTCTAGAGAACACCCTAGCCGATGATAATGTTGTTAGTACCGCTTATGGTGTTTCTGTCCTTCTAGGTCATAACTCACTGTATGAACAAACTTCTCATACTCTTACTGGCAAATCAATCCAAGTTGCCCTCAATTGGTATCATGAGGATTTGGAACAGCTGATGAATGAATTGAAACTAGAAGAAATGGACTTGAAATGGGCAGGTGGCCATGATTTCAATGAGAATGCAAAAGTTTACAAAAAAGGACAGGTTTTTTTTTTTTAGAAAGCTAAATTTGATGCCAAGCGAACAATGGTTTTGATAAATCCAAAAGTCTGAGTATTACAATTGTCACAAGGACATGCATTTTGCTAGAGGTGTGTTATATACCAAGGGAATCAAGACAATAGAGGAGAGATGTTTTGGAACTCTGTAATTAAGGATGGAGAAGATATGGTAAGGAAGGAGGGGACTCCATAAAGCATTGGTGACTATTAATGAGAGAAGGGTTTGTAGATAATTGGGTCAGTCACTCAGAGAAGAAGAATGATTATGCTTTGATGGCTTGCAACAACTCAGGCTCAGTCACTGAGGTAACTTCCATGTTCAATATGATATGTAAAGAAGTCTTATGCTAAACTTAAAAACTGTATGATGCACAGAGTGAAACTAGTGATGCAAGCTTTAGAATTAAAAGCATATACTCAAGGTCTAAAGTAAAAGTTTAACGCACAAATTAGTTGCTCATTCCAACAAGGTCAACTCTTGGTATGAGGTAAAAGATAAAGATTATGAAAAATAGACTTAGATGATAAAACTGATGTGCTTACATACCATAAGAAACTGTTGGCAGAAGCTGAAAAAGAAAAAGAAGATTTAAAAGCTAAAGTAGAAAAATGACACAACTCTTCTAAAAATCTTGGTAAACTGTTAAATACTCAGATGAGTGCTAATGATAAATTTGGGCTTGGGTATGGGGATCACAGATATGATGACATTTTGAGTTATGAAAATGAAGTTTTACAAAGTGTATTTATGAATAAGGAAAGTGAGTTAGTAAATCAACCTTTGTATGATAGGTTTGTTACAGTAGGAGGAATGCATGTTGTACCCCCACCCATGACAGGGAATTACATGCCATCTGGACCTGATATTAAAATAGATTACTCATAATTTACATATGGTCTAAAACAATCTTAAACTAGTGAATCTGAAACCCAAACCAGTGACTTTGATACCTATGAATCAGATTGTAGTGTTGAAACACATGAACCTTTGCCTGAACCAACTGTCAAAGAACCCAAAGTAGTATGTCAACCTAAGGTTTGGTCTGATGCTCCTATCATTGAGGAGTATGAATCAGATAGTGAAGATGAGCATGTGTCTCTACCAACAGAAGAATAGGAAACACCTAGTTTTGCTAATCAGCAAGTAAAACCTCCTAGGGAAGTTGTTAAGAATCAATTCACACATAGTAAAAATCCTACAGTTGACAAGAAAGGGTTGGGATATGGGTTTACTACAAAAGCATGTTTTGTATGTGGAAGTCTTTGTCATCTTATTAGAGATTGTGATTTCCATGAAAAGAGGATGGCTAAACAAGCTGAGTTAAACAATAGGATGAGTAAGAAGTCTAGTCAAAAGGGAGATAGTCCAAATCTGGAACAATGTGCAAAGTGTGGAATCATAAAACCATTGTTCCTAACTAGTACTAACTAGAACTGGCAAAATTCCAGTTAATACTACTAGAGCTAGCGGTACTAACAATGTTAGTACCGCTAGGCATAATTTTAACAGACAGGTAGTACCAACTAGTGCTGCTATGAAAGTTAATATTGTTAAGCCTATTGTGAATAGAGTTAGACCAAAAACTATTTTTCATAACACTCATTCACTATTTTCAAGGCCTTTTAATAACACAACAGCACTCAGAACAAATTTTTCAAAACAAAATGTTAATACTGCTGAGGTAAATGCAGTTAGTGCTGTTGGGGGAAAAAGGGAAACTACTGTTAAGCCCTCAGCAGGTTGTAATTGGAGACCAAAAGGACACTACTGGCACAAAGTATCCAAAAACAATAGTGGATCAAGACCTAGAAACTGTGTTACTTTCAAAGATCACACTAGGCAGACTAACCAAACAGGCTTGGGTCTCTATGAGAGAGAATTAATTCTTTTATTTGATGTGCAGGTTCTATCATATAGAGCTTTACAAACAAGGTTGTTGATAGTGGTTTGTTCTAGGCACATGACTGGAAACAAGGCATACCTTTCTGAATATCAAGACTTTAATGGTGGCCCTGTTTGCTTTTGGAAGAAGTAAAGGTTAACCATAAGCTGGTAAAGTAAACTAAAAAACGAAAAGTTAGATTTTGAGGATGTTGCTTTGTGATAGAACTTTAACATTTCAATCTTTTTCTTGGTCACAGTTTTGTGACAAGTAGAACAAAGTTCTTTTCTCTGACTCTGAATGTCTTGTTTTTGTCTCCTGAATTTAAAGTACCTGATGCAAAATCAAGTCTTTAATTTAGAATCCCTGGGACAAACACAATATGTACAAATTTCAATTTGAGAACATTGTTCCTTTCAGGAGGTCTAGATTGTATAATTGCATATGCTACAAATGATGAATCTAACAAATGGCATAGGAGGTTGGGTCTTGTTAACTTTAAAAACTTATAACAATCTTGTGAAGGGAAATACTTGTAAGAGGATTTACCCTTCAAAGATTTTTCAAATGACCCACTCTTGTGTTGCTTGTCAAAAAGGAAAAGCAAAGCAAGGGCATATGGTAAGGGCCAAATCAGTGAGCCTTAGTAGTAACTCACACTACAGCTTCTTTTTATGGATTTGTTTGGACCGACATCTGTAAGGAGCTTAAACAATTTAGACTTATTGCACTCGTTATATTGATGATATTAGAGGTTTAGTTGGGTGTTCTTCTTAGAACTAACGGATGAAACTAGTGGAATCCTTAAGGAGTTTATAAGGACAAATTGAAACCATATTAAATCAAAAAGTTAAATAACTATTAGATGTGATATAATGGTATAGAATTTAAAAACAGAGATTTTATTGAATTTTTGTGGGCAAAAGGGATCAAAGAGGGAATACAGTAATGCTTGAACTCCATAACTAAATGGTGTTGACTGAAAGAAAGAACAGAGACCCCCTGACCCTTATTGAGGCTGCTAGGACTATGCTAGCAGATTCATTTTTACCTAACACTTTTTGGGCTGAAGCAGTTAGTACTGCTTGTTATGTTCTTAATAGGGTATTAGTGACCAAGCCTCAAAATAAGACACCTTATGAACTTGTAACTGGTAAAATTCTAATCATAAGCTACATAAGACCTTTTGGGTGCCATGTGACCATCTTGAATACCATTGACCACCTGGGCAAGTTTGATGGGAAATCAGATGAAGGGTTCTTAGTTGGGTATTCTCTATAAAGCAAAGCTTTTAGGGTATATAATTTAGAAATCAAGAGAGTTAAAGAAAACCTGCACATAACATTTTTAGAAAATAAACCCAATGTTGCAGGGAAAGGACCAACTTGGCTGTTTGATATTGATTATTTAACTGATTCAATGAATTATCAACTTGTAAGATCATAGAATCAAGCTAACAAATATGCAGGTCTACAAGAAGCTAATCAAACTGCAGGTACAAAAGATAATATTGATGCAGGTGATTCTGAAATAGAAGCTGAATCTGCTTAGGACTACTTTGTACTGCCAATATGGTCTTCTTATACTTCAACGGTCAAGAGCTCAAAAGCAAATAATGCAGGTTAAGAACCTACCAAGCATCCTGATTTCTAGCAAGTAGATAAGGAGGATCAAGTCTTTTTGGATGAGCTTGAAAGACTTAAAAAGCAAGAACAGGATGCTAATGATGCAGCTGAAGCTCTTAGGAAGGAGTTTATCTAAGAAACTGAGGATTTGCTTCTTTAAGCAGGAGCTGCTAAAGCTAGCAGTACTAACATAGTTAATACTGCTAGCACACCAGTTAGTACTGCCAGTCCTTATGGTGGACTATCCTTCACTGATCTAACCAATACTGACCAAGATGATTCAGAAATACCTGCACTTGAGGAAATTTATGACAATCCTACTGATGGTATTTTTACCAATTCATCTTATGATGATGAGGGTGCAGTGGCTGACTTCACAAATTTAGAACCTGTTGTGAATGTCAGTCCTATTCCCACATCAAGGATTAACTCTATTCATCCTTCAACTCTAATTCTTGGAGATCCACAATCAGCAGTTCAAACAAGAAGCAAAGTGACCAAAAGTTCTGGAGCCCATGCTTTTGTAAGTTATATTCAAAAGCAAAGGAGAAATAATCATAAGGACTTCCAGCATTGTTTATTTGCTTGTTTCTTGTCTCAAAATGAACCCAAGAAGATCTCTGAAGCACTTGAAGATGAAAGTTGGGTTGATGCTATGCAGGAAGAACTGCTGCAATTCAAGATTCAGAAAGTTTGGATTCTTGTAGATTTGCCTTATGGGAAGAAGGCAATTGGAACAAAATGGGTTTACAGAAATAAGAAGGATGAGAGAGGTCTCATGGATAGGAATGTGTATGACTAGCTCAAAACCCTCAAAATTTCACCCCAAAAATGTGAGGTTCGCCTTTAGATCTTTAGGAATTCGGGTATCCATTATTGATACCCAAGATAGTTTATACCTTTAGCTTAGTTCGAGTAAGGTTCGATAATGCTGTCATATGTGTTTAATCCGTCGGTACCGGATGTAAAACGTGTCGGTCTAGGTCGCTTTTCTGGAACATTGGTGTCGGTATTAAATTATATGAGTGTACCGGTAGTATATTAAATTCTAGAACTTGTTTTTGTGATGCATCCCGAGACCGCATAGTAAGTATTAGGATTTGCTAGAAAGAGAACGAGGATTAACCATGATGTCTTTAAATCCTATTAATTGTTATTATGGTCACATCGACTATATAACTATCCCACACCCTTGCCATGCACTCATTTTTAGTGCAGGATACCCCTAGTACAACCCTTCGAGCCTATCCTTTTTCACGGTTCTCATAATTTTCTGGTTAAGCCGGACTATTAATGAAGAGCATTGTCACCCTTAAACCAATCGTTACACCCAAATTGCCTTAGCCTACCTTGTATGTACTCGCTTTTAGTACATTATTATTTTAACCCAAGTTAATTATTGAGTACACGGTTCGCTTAAGTTCCTTTATCCTTGTATACTACAGTATTTGGGACGATTGAGATTCATGGTTGTATTCATCTTATGTAAGAATTGGAGATGAAGGCATTTTATTTACCCCAAATAGAGTCAATATGCTCCCTTGTTTTATTTTGTATCCACCCTCAAATTTGGTCATTAGTTAAGATTGTAAAAATGAGTATGTAATGTTCAAAGTGTAGGGGCGTATTTATAAACCCCATTGATGTATTATATGTTTAAGAAACTGGCATCGGGAAAGTGTACAATAAAAATGTTAAATATAAAAGAGACAGAGGTGAAAAAAAATGTACGGCTGTTGCCCATTGGCTTATATGTATGTTTATCATAGAGTAAGAAAAGAAAAAGAAGAGATTGATGGTAGAGTTGAATAGAGTTGTTTATTTTGTGTCGAGTCTTTGTCGGTTAGCAACCTATTCAGCATGTATTTCTTATAAATAATTAGTTAACCCTTTCACCCCAAATTCACCCAAGAGTCACTCCCCAAATGTATACCATCCATTTTTGTTTTTGTTAATGTTTATACTTACACCTACCCCCAAAACTTTAAAAGACCTCTTTGCAGTATTGAATACTGCTTACGCCTAGCGGTGGAGTTTGATCTTTACCAAGTATATGGTAATTATATTGCTTTATGACAGGTAATAAGTGTTCGATTTTCAATTTTCCCTTAAGTTTATAATTTATTATACACCCGAGAGACAGAGCGAATCTCACCACTTATGTGAGTGTGCTGTATTACTTTCTGTACTTTTAAATACAAGGTTAGAAGGTTGTGTTGGTAAAATGCTTTGAAAGCGTAGGTTTAAATGTCCCTAATAGTGCTACTGTCTAGTAGAAAACGCCTATTTGCTTAAGGACCAAGCCAATTCCAAGTTAGGGGTATGTGATGAGGTGTCATTTTTTATATTATTTTGGGGATCAATTTAACCTCTTAAATATGCAAATCATGTCAAGATTCGTGTTTAATCGTTTGTTTCAGGTTTTTAGCCTCGGATGGCAATTTGAGGAAAATACACGAGACTTGGGCTCATTTAGGAGAAGAAACGGAACGATTACGTAACTACACCAAATCTACTTTAAAGATTTATGCATCTAGAGTGTGGATGATGGCGTCGCGGCATCAACAGCGACGCCCATATGATCTATCTGTGCGCATCTGGAATTATAGCGACGGCATCAGGACATGGTCGACTTAAAGAGGATCTAGAATCATTTACGTGGCGACAGCATCAGGACTTCAAAGTGACGTCGTTGCAACAATTTTCCTATATATATTAAACTAAAATTAGGTTTTTAAGTGGTAACTTTGTATTATTTTTAGGGAGACGAACCTAGTCTTTTAGCAGCTTTTAAGGTCATTTTTAGGCCTCAAAACCCTATTGTAACTACCTTTAATCCATGTTTTAATCAGGTAAGATTATTTATCATAAATCATTCAGTATGTCTATGTGTTGTTTGATTGATTTATGTTCTTGCTTTATCTTTAACATGTTAGGCTAAACCCTCTTTTGTATTTACTTATGATTGTATGAAACTTAGGTTGTAGAACCTTTTGATGTTGCTTTTTGTTGATGGATGTGCGTGTTAGGCTCTAGATGTTAGCCATAAGATATTAAATTGGCATAGACGTCTAGGGAAACACAAGTAGTGTAGAAATGTCCCATCAGTAAACCAGACTTCATATACCTTACCCCCTGATATGGTTGATCATTTTAAGATATTTCACATGGATTTAATATACTCTTAGGGCTTTATTGTCTTCATACTACTCTTACTTAATGCGTATGACCCTATAGAATATTAAATAGACGGCGGGTTCATGTTAAATTCGTTTCTTCGATCTAGGGAAATACTTTACACATTATTCATCCAAGTGTGACAAGGAACTTTCGATCTAGGCGAAGTAATCTAAGGAGTAGTGAATGATTAAATAATACATCTTCCTAGCATCAAGTTATCTCACAGTAGATAGATTATATTTAGTTTAATTATTATGTAATCTAAAACTAACTCTCAAACATTGATTTACCTGCTTTCTTTATAAATATGAAATACCAAAAAAGAATCTTCTCTCAACCCTTTAGAATTCGGTTAGACCATGTTTGAGCCTTCCTAAACTATTCCCCTAGAGAACAATAACAACCCCCGAGTCTTGCCTTACTACACTACAACAGTTAGGTACTCTGCCTAGGGGATTATAAAACTTCCTGTGAAGTCTTTAAGAGAACCGCATCATGAAGTAAGAACTGAACATTCACTTGATAATTTGGTAACATCACACTAATTTTTGACAAGCTTATTCATCATCTTGTAGAACTTTGAGTAATACGATTCAAGTGATTCACCATCTCGTGATGTGAATTTTCCAAATTCCCAATATAAATTGGTTTTAAGATCTTAAACATTGATTGATTCACCCTGTTTCAACGTTTTAATTGCTTTTCACATCTCACATGCATTTGGACAAGCATCAACTGTGGAGTAGATATCATTATCTATCCCTATGATAATTATCTAAACCGCTTCAGCTTCAACATCCAATTAGTTCCTTATGTCTTGGGACACATTCTTATAGTTCTCCATGTACCCTTCTATAGTGGTTTATGAACTACATTCTATAACTGGAATAGTCTTCTCAGTCTATTTAAATTTTTAAGGTGGATTCTAGAGACAATAGTGGATGAGTTCATTGTTAGGTTTGATGTCGATGTAGTTACCAGGTGCTAACATTGGTGGACAGTCTTTACCACCTGCTTCCATAATGACATTGTGAAGAGCATTTGATGTTTGAGTTTGTAAATTATCATTGGTATTTGACATTTTGATGTTGTGAATGGATATCAGATCTTAAATTTTATGATGTGATTGAGATTGTGGTTTGATATGGAATTCTAGTTTACTAGATTTTACAAGTCTTGATTAAACCGAGAAAAGAAGTGAGACTTTCGCGGGATTTTACTAAATCATGAAGAAACCATAAAACTAAAGTAGAATTTCTGATTTTACTTTGAAGTTCTTGTTTATATGAAGCCCGAAGTCAGTCTCGTCCTACCTAATGCGCGAATTGAAATCTGATGTAATATTTCGCTTAGCTTACTTGTTTCGCTTAGAATATGCAATGTCTTATTTCGCTTGAATTATGACCAAAACATATTTCGCTTGGTTCTTGAAAATTTGGCAGAGTTTTGTTTTGGATAAAGACATAAATCGCTTGACTTATATCACATGTATTACATAAATCACTTGTTACACATTTCGCTTAGAATATGTTTTGCTCAGATACATATTTCGCTTGAACATAAGTCAATTTTGGCAGCGTTTAGTTTCGGATTGTGTAATAGTTCACTTGAAACATGTCAACATGTTCAGAACATATTTCGCTCACAACATATTTTGCTTAGAAACATATTTCGCTTCCTTCATAGTACATGTTTCGCCTGCTTCAAACAAAAATTTAAGCACAGATTTTTCGTAAAGAAAACAATGTTTTGATGATTCAATAAGCTTCCTATAGGCTTATAAACACCAAAAGTACACCTTGATGATCCAAAGCAACAACAAAACTCTTGTTTTTGAAGATTTTTCTATGCGTTTTTTTTAAACTTTTGAAAAAGTACTAAACCAAATAAGCTATTTCTGATTCTTTAATAAGATGTTTATAAGCAACAAATAAGCTGTAAAGCTTAGGCTTAAACAAGCTTAAGAATCAATACTACTTAGACAAAAATAAGCACGGATTTTCAAAAATCTACAACGAATCAAACAACTAAAACCCCTTAGCGATTGATACCACTTGTTATCCCAAGATACATAAGATCCAAACACAATAATAAGTTACCCAATACCCATGTTATGCCACGAAATAAGTAGAAAACAAGTAGAAAGAAGATGGAAGAATATTAGATTAGGAAGGAGAGAGTTTGGTGAGCTACACACACATACAATGAAGCAAATGTAACCAACACCCTCTCCATGTGTGGAGAGGGTCCTATTTATACCCCTTGCCTACATATTGGCGTATAGGCTTTCTACCTAGGCCAGGCTTGGCTTGTCTTGGGCTTTGAGCCTGAAACATAAACAATATTAGCTTAAAGTCTAAGCCCATTAATCCTAACTAGCCTATTACTTAATAAGACTAATTATAACTAAGATGACTGATAACATTCTTGTTTGACTTATATAAAAATAAGGCTAACAGTCATATATATAAGTAATAGTTTGTAAGTTTGCGTTCTCCCTGTAAAGAGCTTCGCAATGAACTTTTATGTGTCAAAAATAGAGTGAAGAGAATGAGATATCGCGTCTCAAAGTTAGGCATTCGGTACCATGCTTACTGAGGGGTGATTTTATGGTTTATCTTGTATGATATTTTTTTTAATTGTTCTATCCTTGCATCTGGTGGGATGAGTAAACTTGTGGAGGATCTATAGTGTTAAAATAGAGGCCTCTTATTCCATAGCTTTATACACATCAAATCATAAGTAATGTTGATTTTAAACTTATGGAGTACTCATCCGAAGGTGATATTCCAGGCAGTTTGTTATGTCCGGCAGTGCAACTTACTGTTTTGGCTGTTGTACCCTGGGAAACAGACGGCGAATCTGTTTTAAGGGAAGCATGTCAAACACGTGCCTCAGCTCTTTAGTGCTAAGCGTGTCAAACACGTGCCTCAAAAGTGTTTCCTTGATGGTGATCTAGTAAGTCCTTTTACTATTTTACTGCTTTTTCTTTATTTATCGTTCATATTGTCTGTCTTCTGCTTCTACCCTATTCTGTCTGTTTTATCTCTGTTATTTATTTTCTATTAATTATTTATTAATTGTAATATGATTTTATTTTAATAAAAGTATACATGTTTCCCTACAACAAACACCCTTTTATGATTATTATGGTGCATGGATACTTTCTGGCCCATACAAAACCTACTAAAACACAAATACAACATAAAAAGAAAGAAAAAAAAGAGAAAATCCCACTGCTCGAGCTGTTCATGATAGCGAGAGTTATGTTGAATATATTATTCCTTTTGTCAAACTTATCACTTTCATTATGTACAGGGACTGTTAGTTCCAATGTTTTAAAGTATCTATGTTTGTTCCAAGATTGTCAAGTTTGGAAGTTAAGGGGACAAAGCTAAACATTGCAGTATATAAGCTAACTTGGAGCTTGGGTTTATTCACTTTCAATTTACGATTATATTCAGTCTTATTATTTTCTCTCTGCTTAATCTTGCGTTCTTGATATCAATCTCATGTATCATTTGTCTTGATGTTTGTATATATATTCTTGATCAATATCTTTATTTGATCAAGAATATGTGTGATTGAGTGATACTTTTTTATTAGGTGACTAGATCTTTCTCGAAGAGACAATTTTTTTTGTAATCTTTTGGTTAGCGTTCGTTTGGAGACTAATATTCTAGTAATTTGAGTAATAATAATAAATCACCAAAGGGGTGGTTGGTTGGATGATTATTTGCGGTGTTCTTGGTTATAGTTGATAGTTTTTACCTGGTATCAGAGCCCTAGGCTTTGATTCGTGTGATTTGTATTTTTAGGGTTTATGACATCTTGTTAGAAATTTGGGGGTTTTCAAAGTTAGGATTAGATTGGTTTATTTGAGGTTGTTTTGGAAACTATTGCTATTGAATTTTTGTTTGGGAATAAGATCTTATGATTTATGGGTATATTAATTAGGGGTTCTTAAAACCCTAATTTAGTAATTTGGGAATTTTGATCTTTGGTTGTTTCTTGGGTTGTTCTTGATATTTCAGATCCGTGACTAAGGTGAATTACGGGTGTTTGAGTAGTTATGATCTTGGTTATTTCGTATGTATTAAGCTTTGAAAGTTGGTTTTCTGTTCTTAAAAATCTTATGGACATCTTAGTGGATACACGTAACATATTAACTTACTTATATTGAGAAGCAAGGATACATGCTCTTCCTACAGCCATGTGTGAAACTAGGTGTTTCAGGTAGATTTGGGTGTGTCTTTAGTAGTTATTTTCCGTTATTAATCATTGTTATTGAGTCTAAATTGATGGAGGTTAGGATATTGGATAGTCTTGGAAGTTGTTTGTTTGAGTAATGTTGGTGGTTATTTGTGATTAAAGGTGTGCAGGGTAGTTGACTGATATTTGTCTAGTTCTTGTATTGATTGTTCTGTTTTGTTCTTGTTTCTGTTTGTTATTTGCTTTCGTATCTGTTTCTTGTTGTTTATCTGCTATTATGGCTATTGATAAGCCTTCTAGTCAGTGTTTTGATTAACAATTTTAATGTTGGTAATCCTTTGTATATGAATCCTAATGATTCTACTAGTACTGCTGTGATTTTTTTAAAATTACTTGTAACTGAGAATTATAGAGTCTTAGATAGTGTTATAAAATTGGCTTTATATGCTAGAAGTAAAACTGCCTTTGTTGATGGTTCTTGGGTTAAGACTTAAGACTGCTTATGTGACTAGTGATGTTTTATCTGCTCAATGGGATAGATGTATTGATGTTGTCTTGACCTGGATTATGAATCATGTGTCTATTGATGTTTATATGGGTCTTGTCTATTCTGTTGATGTTGCTTATGTGTGGAAAGAATTGAAAAGTACTTATGATAAAGTTGATGGTTCTATTTTTTAACTTGTTGAAAAAGATAAGTAGTATAAAACAAGGTGGTAGTTATGTGGCTGATTATTATCATAGGTTAAACTCTCTATGGAGAGAGTTTGATTCTCTTACAAAACTACCTACTTGTACTTATGATGAAATAAGGAATTGGGACTCCATAACCAACTTATGAAGTTAATACAATTTCTTATGGGCTTGGATGATTGTTATCAATCTGTTAGAAGTGCTCTATTAACCAGAGATCCTCTCCATGAGGTTAAAGATGCCTATACTATTGTTTCTAGGGAGGAATCGCACAGAGGGATTTCTAAACTGAATGCTACATGATGTGTGTCTTTACAAGCTTTAAATTTATAATAACTAGAGATACCGATTTTGACAAAACACAACATTCGGGCAAGTATACCCTATAAAGTGTTATATAGTATTAGGTAAGTCCAGGTCGTTCCATGGGATTTGTAGCAATTCACATATTATTTACTAAGTAACAAAGCTAAATGACTGTCACGGGTCAAATAGCCAAAACGTGTGTAAAGAAAGCAAGAAACAAGGCATGATCCACATAACATAATAGATAGAGATAAAGCGAGACTTTATATAAACAAATCATGCAAGTCATATATGACGGGTAATCATAATAACAAGCATATCTACCAATGATAACATAGAATCCTTTCGGCCTATATACTACATCGTCACGAGTGCATTAGAAATGGTTTATATCAAATATGAATACATATGCATTCCTCCCAACCCGGTCTATCAACATAAGGAATGGTCTTAAACATCATTCTACTTGGGTTGTTTATAGTTTTACTAAACAATTCTTACAAGATTAGCACCGCATTGTTATAGATAGACAATGCAAAACTCATCGAGACAATAGAGCCTTTCGACCTACTTCTATTACAATGACAAATCAAAATATAAACAATGATCCAAGTACAATAACATCAAATTCATAAACATATAAGTCATAGCAAAATCATCTAAATATTATTCATGTTTTACATATTCAACATACAAGAACAAAGTATCAAAACCAATAAACAATTATTCCCACAAACAACCAACATCCTAAACCTTCTGAATATAAACGTGGTATACGATGCTGTGAGAAATCCAGACCGTTTTATTTTTCCCAAATGATATAAGTTCCCCTTTAATCCACACTTTAATGTCAAACTATCAAAGTATTTCCAATAAAAAACACTTCTAAAGATAAAATTATCTTTTCCCAAATATAAATTTAATGCCATTATTATCCAACCATTATCATATTATTATCAAATTATTACATATTATAACCCTTTTTTAAATCCACAAACACACCCCCAACATAAAAACCATCAAATACATCTAAAATATAATATACCTACATCTAAAATTCCCCCTTTTTAAAAACATTAACTTCACAATTTTCCCTAACTTTTATTATCCATACTACTCCTTAATATTCAAACAACCAATCAAAACATCCTCATACTATCCTGCTACAAACCCATATCTACTACAAATTACAAAATTATTCCCTATTACTTCCCCAAAATTCCTATTCCCAACACAAACCATACCTTCACAAAAAAAATAATTATCCCTCTTTCCCAAAAAAACCCTTCTTTAAAACTTCCCCAAAAACTAAAATTCCAACCCCCACCCTAATACACTCCAAAAAAATTATCTATTCCCTCAACCTAAAACTCTAAATAATATCTAACATTCCCACAACCTCATAACATTATCTTTCTTTTGACTCCCACCTTTAACCATCTAGTTCAAAAAGTAAAAAATCTACCTACAATAAAACAAAAATAAACAACCCATACTCACATTCACCTATAATGCAAAAATACCTCGCATTATATTACCGCAGAACAAAATTTAACACCCAAAATATCTATACAAGACACAGAATGCCATATAAAAAAATAAGTTTTAATTTGAGCTTATACCTCAAATCCCCCCACTAAAACAATGTTGCCTCAAGGCAAATCTAAGAAAAAAAACATTATAGACCATAAACTTTCCTACATGACAAAAATGCCAAGCAATATTTTTTACCCTTTTCGCTATTTTTTATATATTAAATGTGAAAAAATATAATTTTTTTTGCTGCTCTTTTTTAGTAAACTCTCCTGCCCGCCAATATCCCCTCGCCAGCACCCGCCACCCAACCACACCCCCCCCCCTCCCCCCCCCCCACTTAAGAGTTTGCTTGTCCTAAAGCAAAATAAGGAAAAATAAGCTTTACAAAACAAAATTAGAATTATGAAAAGTATTTTTGGGTTTTTAATATGTGAAAACAGAGATGTTTGATAATACCCAATGATTCTCAAGCTGCAATAACATGACTAAGCACCTCACGAATAAGGAAAGTATAATTCACTCAAACACTCATATGTGATGTAATAGATGGTAAAAGGGAATCACACTCAATTGATCAGACATGATTCATTAAGTTACCACAGGCTTGTACAAAAAACAAAACTGCACCAACATGGCGTAAGCACCAGGTATAAATATCAAAAGAGGATATTTATTCGGGTTGTAACGTTAGGCTAATGGTTAAATAGGGTGTGGATAAGGCAATGGAAATATATACTGAAAATGGTTTTATAATATACATGTCGACAAGTCCAAGAAACCCATGTTGCTAGTTAGACATACACAACCCGTGTTGCGTGAGGTTATCGAAACCTCTCATCAATATATCCGGCACATATCATAATATATCAATGCGTTGTAAATGCGAACAACAATCTATCTCTTATTCATCGCTTTTCTTTTGGTCTTTTTTTGTTTTTCATGATAATTGTCCCTGCAATGCAAATATTTCCATTATGATAACTTGTATTCAACTATTACATTTCAAACCTATGAATTTCACTCAACCTTTATGTTGACGCTTTTTATGCATGTTTATCCCAGGTAATTGAGCAACTTATGGCATGGAGTGGCATGGACTTGAAGATGGCTAAAACTTGTTATCATTCACATTTTATGTTTCTAGATTTTAGGACCTGCCTTTCTAAAACTCTGATTTCAATGAATGATAATGTATCTTTTAAAAACGTCTCTTTTGAGTCGTTTTCTATGATTGTGACTGTTGTACTATGAAGTAATACCCCAGATTAGCTTCCGCTGCTATATTGTAAAAATGGGGGTGTTACATTTTATTTGGGTAGTTAGCTAATCAGTGTAATTAGCTAAAAGAATAAATAATACGTTAACGGATGGGCTAATTTGGTTTAAATCCTATGTTGTCTCTTTATCACATAAAAATACCTATATCACGCGAACGTGATCTCACTGCGGTCTCGTAATGATTTCACCACTGACACACTCATATAATTTTTAAACCAATACCAATGCTCCAGAAAAGGCAACAAATTACATATACATAACTGTAACGATGGATGAGACACTTGCAATTGCATTTAAACCTTAACTCGAGAAAGCTAAAGGCCAAAATTATCTTGGGTATCAAAGATGGCTACCTGAATTCCTTAAGATCTAAACCTTACATTTTTTGGGTGATTGGTATAAATGCGCAAGTAATGTCATCGATCCCGAGTCAGATCTGCTCTATCAATCAGGATACATCTCTGGTTTCAAAAACTTTATTTATTTACTAAGTTTTATTCTAATATATTAACCTAAGTGATAAAAAAAACAGATACAAAATTTGAAGATTACCGAGGGCGAACAAAAGTTTATACTTTTAATAATGAGTTTAATTTTTCCAATTCATTTCCCCCCACACTTAAGTTGAACAATATGCATATTTAGAAAATAACTTAAAAGTGGGAAAAACAGAAAAAATAAATATAAGAAAATGAGACTTCCCGGAGGTTCATGAGTGCGTGGTTGAATTCTGAAAGATACGGCGCAAAACAGAACGCTAACATAACTTTGTGAACTCAACTGTATATAATATTCGAATCCGAATATAGCATTCCCCAAGTGTAAAATGGCAACCACCAATCCAAGCTCCACTTATTTATGAAATCCGCAAAATAAACAAAACTACAAAAACCGTAAAATACTAAAGCGCACTTTCGTAGGCAACACGATTGCATTTAGCTTATGCAACAAGCCTTTAAACCCCTCGATGCCCCGAGTGGACGAGTTATAGTCTCGTCAGGGTTTACAGCGAACACACCCACAAAGTTCATTTAAATTTCTTTTTAGATACAGTAGTCAAGTACGAAACACACGAGCTCTTATGCGTGTCATACAAATGAAACTGCAAAGTTTTCGTTTTGTAATTTTTTTATTTTTATAGGTTTATTAGTATTATTAACTATTACTAATACTATTATTATTATTATTATTATTATTATTATTTAACTTGATTTAAGATTCCTTGACGATACAGTTCAAGTGGGAATGATTCACTTTAAAACATTGAGGGTATGGTATTTTTGGTATGTACTTACGGAATGGATATTCTTATGTTTTTACCACGTGATAGTCCCTTTTCGATGTCTTAATAGGTTTATCTTCTTTGATTTTATTGTTAACGATAATAGGTGGTGGTGGATCTTATAGAGTTTTCGGAGGATCATCGGACTTTCCACTCCTGGTGAATACAACATTCACTTGCTCGTTGTGGGCTTGAGGAGGAGGTGGGTCAGTCCTATCGGTTTGTTCTGAATAGACGTTTTGAGATTTTTCCCACTCATCTATTTTTCTTTCCAAGTTTTTAAATATAGTTTGATAATTCTTTTCATTTTGCTTCATTTTTATAATTATATCATTAATATTGTTCTTGACAAACATATTCGAAACGCTTTGATCATCCAAGAATTTGGTGATTAATTTTTCGAGATCAGTTTTAGATTGATCGTCTCTGTCAAAAAGTTTATCAAGAACAGTTCTCATGTTACGGATACATCTTTTGAAATGTTCGAGAACATTTTTCACATCATTGTTTAATTTCGTGAGCACATTACCTCCGTTGTAATCGCCTGTAACTAGAGAAGTAGCGTTCGTTACCCGTCGTGTGTTTTGGTAGCATCCTCCGCTATCACTATATCCACTCATCGGTTCCAAGTCCGACTCAAGACATATCTATTTATATAAAGGCAAACACCTCAAACATTTGGTCCCTAATATCTCATGGGTCTAAAGTTGTTAGTGCTAAACATCCCTTGCATTTAATGCAATTGGTTGGGATCTGGAAATGGAAGACACATTTCCCATGGCATGTAACTTTATCATGGGAGGTTGTTCCAAGTTACATGAAAATCACGAGGTTGATTTTGTCGACCAATGTTTCTTTTTGGTTGAGGTGTTTTAGGACGATGATGATTATTTATGACTCTTCTAGGTGGTGGAGTTTTTGATCTAAAATTTTGTTTTGAGAATCCAACTCCGGGTTTTGACAATGGCTTATAAAATTGCTTAACATCATTATCACTAGCAATGGGAAATCTTACATTGTTTACTATTATGTGTTTTGGTCTAGGACCCAAAATAGATTTTTGAAAAGAAACACCTTTCTGAGATCCAGGTGTGATTACTGGTGGCGGTCCCATATTTACTTTGGGGGCCGCCTGAACATTAAAAGGGCTGCCCATATTTATGGGACCTCCATCAGAAGACGCCTTTTTCTGAGCTTTTACAAATTTTATTTCCTTAGTTCCACTAGATGATGCTTCAAATGAATTAAACCCTAAACCTAACTTTTCACCAGAAGGTTTTTGATTATTTAATATTTCATTTAAGCAATGTGTGCTCTTTTCAAACTTGGTTAGTTTAAGAGCTTCCTCTTTAATATTTTCATTTTCATTTTTAAGTAAATATAAATAAAATGACATTTTACACTTCTAGATCAACTTTCCCTTTAATCTTGAGTCTAGAAACTTTTATCTTTAGAATTACTAATTCCCTAGTGATTATCTTTAAATCTCATATTGCACAGTTTTATCAAATCATTTTCAAATATTAAATCATCTATTGAACGATTTTCATCACTAAAGTAAGAGGATTTCGGAACAACCTCACTTGATCATTGACTACTAGTCACGTTTTGTTTATTGACTTTCTCATCACTTCTTCACCGCAATCAACTCCAAGAACTTCGACAAATCTCTTTATGGTTTTTGTCTTTCAGTGGTTTTGGGCATCTCCAATAAGATTATTTGGTGCCCGCATCTAAAGCAATTTCTATCCTTTTTACCATTTTTTGTCATCTCGGCCTTCTTGAAACGTCTTTTTTGTTGTTCTAAAGATTTGTCTCACTATCTACCCATCTTCTCCTTAAAGAATTTCATGAAGTCTTCTTACCGCCATGGCGTATTCTTCGTATTCACTTCCCGAAAGTCGAACATTCATCATCGCACCTAGATTCTTCTTAGCCTTTTAAGCCAGGGATTTCCTGTCAACTTTTGCTTTGACTTATTTCGGAATCTTTCTTGATATCATTTCGTGAACTTTGAGTTCCCGATAATTTTCATCAAGAGATCGTAATGTAAAGTATTTTTTTTGACTCTTCAATTTCCCCTGACCTTTGCTCTCCATTTAGGATGTAGAGCCCTAAGAAATTTCCTAACATAGTTCTTGCTAGAATAACCTTCATCAAGAGATTTTAGACTAGTAATAATAGTATTAAAATCTAGCAAAAAGCACTATCTATATATTCCGTCTTCTGAAATGACGAATTGTTCATATGTTGAAACCAAAAGGTCGATCCTTGTTATCTTTGACTGACTATTACCTTGGGGGATGATTAACAATCTTTTTTCAAAATTTTCTTTTGCCGAAATTACACAAAAATTCTTTCATATTCTTTTCTAGCAAAGCATATAGATACGCATATTTCGCTTCATTATTTTTTTTCGCGAGTCTCTTTTTGGAGATCATCGTTTGTTTTTCAAAAGGGATTACCTCATCAAATTTGGGTTTTCCGGATTTGTTGAATGGGTTGAAAATCATCATTAGAAATAACATGCCAAAGATCTAGATCTTTTGATTTAACATATGTCTATTTAAAGAGTGGTGGTCTTTGCATAGATGTGCCCTTCTAGATATTTGTCGAATCCGATAGATCGATCCAAGGCTTTAATATAAAGTAATTTTTAAAAATCTGTGAGTGACCTGGCTCCTGATACAATTGTGGAAACTAAGAAGGGGGTTTGAATCGTTTACTTTTCGTTTTCCGTTTTAAAAACTTTGCTTACAAAATATTAGATTCGAGTTGTATGTTTAACCAAATCACAATATGAACAAACAATATAACAATCTAAACTAAAGCTAAATAACAATGACAATAATATGAGAGATAAAGAAGGAACATAAACCAAGAAAAAAACACCAATATTTGGAGCTGGTTCGGCTACAAATCTCATTCTCCCCTACTCCACTCCCCCGATTATTCTACCGCATTTCACTAGCAACAAGCTCCTACAGCGAGAAAACCATTTAACAACGTCGCATACTTATTTTCCCGACACAAACGAAAGTCGATCCTAATCTAGCCTAGAACCAATCTACCACTTCACAATCTATACACAATCACTAGATCTACACTGATTTACACAATATCAGAATCACACAAATACACAAGATAATTACAATAGAGATTTGGCACTTAGAAGAAAAGAGGAGAGATCACTAATCAACACTTCGTTTCTTGGCGAATACGAGTGTTCTTCTCTTGCACTTAAATGAGAGGGAAGAGACGAGAAGAAGAAATTAGATCACTTGAAACAAGATCAAGAGATGTTAGTGATCAAGATATTTAGTGATAGAAAGAAGGATTTTAGAGAGAGAAAGAAGTGTGAGAGAATTCATGCAAAGTGGTCTGATTTTTAACAAGGGATGGAGTAGTATTTATAGGAAGGAGAATCCAACGATAACTGGCGGCGGTCCCGGCGGTCCCAGATATATAAGGGGGCCGCCAGGCCTATAAGGGGGCCACCAGGTAGACTCCGCTCTCTTTTTTGTCTTTTTGTGGGGAAGGTTATATCTGGTATAGAAGCTTCTGTTTTAGGGGAAAAATTCGAATTTCAAATTTTAAGTTTTTAATAAAACTTTTTTTTAATTAGAAAATATTTTGTAAAATTAATTTTGTGAAAATCTTTTGTAAAAATGTAATGGATAAAAGAAAAATATTTTCTTGATCACTAATCATGCTTAACGATTTGTTTGTTCATACCTTAAGTGATTACTAATTCTTAGAAATGGAATTTTATGATTAATAATTTGTAAACGTTTAATTTTATCGTAAACGTTTTTACATTTTGTTATTATCAAAACATTGAGAGGTCGAAAAATATAAATAATATTTTTAGACATTATTTGTATTAACAATCTCCCCCTTTTTGATGATGACAAAATATAAACTCATTTAATAAAACATTTCTTTTAATGAATAAATATTTTGTTTTTATATTTTTATAAAAACACATTTGTAGAAATGTAAGGTTTAAGGAAAATATTTTCTTGATCACTAATCATGTTTAATGATTTGTTTATCCATACTTTAAGTGATTAATCTTAGAAATAGAATTTTATGATTAGTAATTTATAAATGTTTAATTTTATCGTAAACATTTTCACATTTTGTTATTATCAAAACATTGAGAGGTCGAAAAATATAAATAACTTTTTTAGACATTATTTGTATTAACACAAACCATACTAAGTAAAGTAGTCTACACTACTTCCCCCTGGAAGTTGACATGGTAACATCAAAGTCAACTAAGTCCCAGATGTACACATTTTCCCCCATGATGGTTGCGAACTCTCGGAAGCATCATTGTCGTGTACGTCCATATACTCGAGAAGTTCTTGTCATAAGCATCAATCTTGAAAAGTTATAAAAGACATTGAAGAACTTTGAAGGATTTTGCTTAGACTGTGAAGTACCATTGACGTTCTGTAGCTTCAATTATATCCCGTGAGAATTGCTGAGTACATCTCAACCTTTAAACTCTTTGGCTAACTTACCAACCTCGTATTCTGTCGGCTATTGTTGTGACCACTTGGTGAAGTAAACCCGATATACCAAACTTGAAACTGAAGTAGAATCCCCCAAATTTGTTACTTAATCTTGCACTGTTGTTGATTGAAGAACGGTGCAAGATTAAATCTATAAGGGCCCGTTTGGTTTAAGGATTCTTCAGGATTCTTAAGGAATTGAAATTAGATTCAAATTCCAAATCATGTTTGGTTGAAATACGGATGAAATTGGAAGTGATGGAATCTTAAATATTCCTTATACTAAGGAATTAAACATTCCATCACTTTACATAAGGAATGTTTAATTCCTTAGTATAAGGAATGTTTAAAGTTTTACTTTTTTTAAACTTTTAAATTTTTTTAAAACTTTTATAACGTAAAGTTTTTTTAAAAAGCAAATCTTTTTAAAAAAAAGTAAATTTTTACTTGGTAAATTTATAAAAATGTCATCTTAATCCAAATCTCTAGCCATTTTGTCATTTAAGTGAATCTTTTCAGGATCGTTTTGGGATTAAGTGTTGTTGTTTGAGTGGTATGTTGTTATGGTTGATTGTGGTGTTTGTTTGTTGTTCTTGTTTTGATTATAATATTCCCAAATTCGGTCACATGCCCACCTGATGCGCGGATCGACCTTCGCGGTAAGGTCGAAATTTTTTTCGAGAAATTAGGTAGTCAAAACTATGTTTTTTGTGTGGCAACCCGCCTCCTTTGGCAACCCGCCACTTAAAATGTGACCAAACCGCCGCCAAATTTTTTGCCACTAAACCGCCACCAAAATGTAGGCAACTCGCCGCCTAGTTAGTGACCAACCCGCCACCAAAGTTTAGGCAACCCACCGCCTTGTTTTGCACCAAACCGCCGGCTATTATAGCAACCCCCGCTATTAATTAAATAACAAACCCTGCCGATTTTAACTTTCTCACCCTCCGCCGTACTTTAACAAACCAGCCACTTAGAAAATTGTCAACCCCCGTGATATTTGTTGAATTTTGCAGAGTAAACATTTCATTTTGCACATAAAATCATCAACTCTCCTGCTTAACCTGTCAACCGCCGTTAGAAAGGCAAACGCCGCCAATAAAATATTATTTTAAATCAAACCGCCGTTGACTTTGGTCAAACCGCCACCTACTTTTTCCTTAAAATGCGGATCTTGTCTGTACTTTTTGTCAAACCGCCACCAAGAAAATCATATAATAACCAACCCGCCACCATGAACATTCATCTCGAAATAAGCAATTTTCAACCAATTAAGCTATTTGACCACGCAAAAAAGCATTGTATGCTTACAACTAAGTTGAGTAGAGATGATTAAACCATATACTGACACGAATTTATCTTTGTGAACATCAAAATCGGACCAACCGCACGTCTAGAACACGAAAAAAACCATACTTTTGGGCGCTTTAAAAATCGAATCAGTAGCTTGTGCATCTCATGGAATGGACCAATATCATCGTTTTACATGTAAAACAAGATAGACAAGTTTAACATCTATATAGCCCAAAATTTTTGAGCCGAGAGGGCTTTCTTCAAAATAAGCCACGAAAATTTGAGCTTATTCACCACTCGAATCAGTGATTAACAACACGAATTCCCCCTATGCTCTGGTGCCAATTGTTAGTATAGATTCACCCTATGAACAAGATCCGGAGGTCGGATTAAGTGAAATAGAAATCGAGCCATTTTATTAAGAGAAAAGAGAAAGAGATAGAGAGAAAAGAGAGAGGAAGAAAAAAGGAAGAGTGAGTAGAGTTGGTTGTGTGTGTGCTTCAGAGAGATATAAGGAAGACACACACACACTCACTTTTACAAAAGTGAACTTCTCCCCCTCCATGGAAGTATGGAGGGAGTATTTATAGTCCTAGTGACACATAACTATCATAGCTTGTCATTATTAGTCCCTACGTGTCACGCTATAAATAAACTACTGTAATTCCATGTATGTCACCATATTTTAAGGCTAACAGGTGGGTAGGTAGAGAATACCTAGGGGCGTGAGACAACTCTCTCTAAGGAACTCGGCAAAATAGCCCTGTAACTTCGGGAGAAGGGGTGCCTCCTCACAAAGGGGGTCGCAGTGACCAGGCCCGGGCGACTGTTTACCAAAAACACAGGTCTCCGCAAAGTCGTAAGACCATGTATGGGGGCTGACGCATGCCCAGTGCCGGAAGGTCAAGGAAGTTGGTGACCTGATGACAGGGGAGCCGGCGACCGAAGCCTCGGTGAACGGCGGCCGTAACTATAACGGTCCTAAGGTAGCGAAATTCCTTGTCGGGTAAGTTCTGACCCGCACAAAAGGCGTAACGATCTGGGCACTGTCTTGGAGAGAGACTCGATGAAATAGACATGTCTGTGAAGATGCGGACTACCTGCACCTAGACAGAAAGACCCTATGAAGCTTCACTGTTCCCTAGGATTGGCTTTGGGCTTTTCCTGCGCAGCTTAGGTGGAAGGCGAAGAAAGCCTCCTTCCGGGGGGGGGTCCGAGCCATCAGTGTGCTTTGAAGATCCTTCCTTGTGAAGTTATTTTTGTTAATAAAAATATAAAAATACAAAAATATTTTTTATTTTCTTTTTAGTATATATATATATATATATAAAAACAAGAAAAACCAAAAACATAAAAACATTGTCCATAATTATCAATAAAAATCACCATCAATATAATACTTTCAACTGAAGTATTATCATTAATAAGTTCCCGAACCAAAGATTCAAAAACTTACCTTTTGTGTCACTTGCGAGGTACGGTTCACCTTTGAAAGATAAACAAACTCAAAGAGGGGTATAAGGAGGGTTGTTCCGAGGAACTACGACCCTAAAGGAGAAAGGTTTTTAATAGCTTCGCGCTTTCCTACTCCTCCGCTCCTTTGTACGTTTTTCTTTTAGAGAGCTACCGTGAAGCTTGTTGATTATTAGGTTTAAGTTGTCTTATCTCATTGTCCGTTATTAAAATAAATCTTTGTGAATCAATTGTTGAAAAACCAAAAAAAAAATTAATTAGTATAATTTCTCTTTTTAAATTTCTTTTTAGTGCATGAGCACTCGATCTTCGACTAGGAATCTCTTTCCACCTCTCGAAGATCCCGAACGTACAATTCGAAGAAGAACTCGTGTTAATCCTAATCTTTTGAACAATTTTGAAGAAATCAATATGGCCGCTAACGAAAATGGTGATGACAGACCACCTCCCACGGGAGCCGGTTTACCCGTTCTCGACCTCCGAATGATGGAGGAGTTGTGCCAACCGTCTTTGAATGGTCGGGGTGGACCAATTGCCCCGATTGCAATTCAAGCAACGAATTTTGGACTTAAGAATGACATGATTCAACAAGTTTAAAATTCGTATCCATTTCGTGGACCAGGTGATGATGCCAACAAGCATCTTGACAAATTTTTGCATGTCACCTAAAGTATGAAAGGGAATGGGGTCTCCGATGACGCCCTTCGTCTATATCTCTTCCCTTACTCCTTGCAACATCGTGCCGCCGAATGGTTTGATCGTTTTCCAAGGAATTCTATCACCGCCTTTGACCAAATGGCAAAAATCTTTCTCGAAAAATACTTCCCACCTTCTATAGTGACCAAGTTAAGAAATGATATTACGAATTTTCGTCAAGAACCCGATGAATCATTATTCGAAGCATGGGAACGTTATAAGCTTTCGATTGATCGATGTCCTAACCACAACATGTTACCCGTGACTCAAATAGATACTTTCTATAACGGGTTAACTTTAAGACATCGTGATACCATCAATGCTGGCGAGTCCGGAAGGTACCTTTTATGAAAAGGCTAACCCGAAATGCTATGATCTCATCGAGAATATGACCGCCCATCACAATGATTGGGATACTTCCGCTCAACAGAATAAGTCATCGAGTTCTACCACTTCTTCTAATCCGGAAATAGCAGCCCTTAAGCTTGAAATGGCGGAAATCAATAAGAATTTAATGAAAATGCTTCAAACAAACCAACAAGTTAATTCCGTAACACCAAGTTGCGAAACTTGTGGTGGTCCTCATTCTTACAATAATTGTCCAGCTACCGTTGGCCAAACTCAGAACGTATATGCTGCGGGAGCCTATAATCAAGGTGGTAATTCTTACCAACCTCAAGGTAACCGTAATTTGCTTAGCTATCATTCGGATAATTATCCTGGACCACCGGGGTTTAATGTGAATCAAAATCAAAACCGAAGCAATCAAAATCAAAACTACCAAAATAGGAATCAAGGAAACAACCAAGGTCGAAACCAATTCTTCCAAGGATCTAGTCGTGTTCAAACCCCACCTCCGGTTTATCAAGCACCAGCTTATCAAGCCCCGCCTTACCAAGCTCCGGTTCATCAAGCTTCGATTCCTCAACCGCAAGTTGAGAAGACTAATGAATTCAAAACCTAAATGGACGCAAATGATGCCATTTTGAAAATTATGCAAACCAACATAACTACATTGACCAATTCTAATCTTGAGCTTAAGAATATGTTTGGTCAATTCATGAAAATGAATACCGCTTCATCCTCTGGTTCGGGAATGCTTCCGAGTAACACCGTTACTAACCCGAGGGAAGATTTGAAAGGTATCACCACCCGAAGTGGTGTTGCTTATAAGGGACCCACGATTCCTACTACTTCTTCTTCTTCTCCTAAAGTAAGTAATACCGGAACCGAGGTGACAAAGGACACGGTGCCTCCTACTAATAACGGAAGTACCAAAGACGTCCAACCTCTGGTTGTCCAAGTTGAAACTCAAGTACCTAATTCTGAGCCCGTTGTTACTCCTGTTGTTGCTCCCGTTGTTGATCCCGTTAGTGCTCCGATGCCTAACCCGAAATCGTCGTTCCGTATCCTTTGAGACGTAATAATGAAAGGCGTCGTGAAAAAGCTAACGATCAAATTGAGAAATTCTACGAAATCTTTAAAGATTTGAGTTTCGAAATTAGCCTCACGGATGCTTTAATTCTTATGCCTAAATTTGCCTTGACTCTTAAAGCTTTAATTAGAAACAAAGAAAAATTAAGTGAAATGGCTAGAACGCATTTAAATAAGCATTGTTCGACGGTTATCCTCAACAAGTTACCTGAAAAACTTGGAGACCCCGACAAATTTCTCATACCGTGTGATTTTCCTGGAATTGATGAGTGCTTAGCCTTGGCCGATCTTAGCACTAGCATAAATCTCATGCCATTATCCATGTGTAAAAAGCTTTCTCTTCCGGAGCTCACTCTTACTTGCATGATGCTTGAACTTGCGGACCGTTCGATCTCTCAATCGATCGGTATCGCCGAAGATGTCTACGTAAAAGTAGGAAAGTTTTAATTCCTGTTTGACTGTGTAGTCGTAGACTTTAATGCCGATCCCCGAGTTCCCCTAATTCTTGAAATATCCTTCTTAAAGACCGGACGTGCCTTGATTGATGTTTACGAAGGAGAACTAACTCTTCGTGTTGGCAAAGAAGCCGTTACATTCAATCTTGATCAAACTTCGAGATACTCGGCTAATTATAATGATATGATGGCAAACCAAATCGACGTCATTGATATGGCTTGTGAGGAGTATTCTCAGGAAGTTCTCGGTTTCTCCGATGTGATTGCGAGTGGCAATCCCACTCCTTATTATGACCCGATCGTTTCAACCTCTTCTCCGACCCTCATTCCCTTCGAGGATAGTGATTTTCTTCTCGAGGAAGTCGACGCTTTCCTTGCTCTTGAAGATGATCCAACTTCACCGGAAGTTGATCACTCTTATTACGACCCGGAGGGGGACATTCTTCTTCTTGAAGCATTTCTCAATGATGATCCATCATTACCCCCTACCACTCAAGGAAATTATATGCCTGAAATTCAAAAAGAACTTAAAGTTTGTGAAGCTAAAAATGATAAATCTTTAATTGATGAACCTCCCGAGGTCGAACTCAAGGACTTACCTCCTCATCTCGAATACGCATTTTTGGAGGGTGATGACAAGTTTTCCCATCATAATTGCTAAATACTTGAGTGTCCGTGAAAAAGCCGCTCTCATAAAGGTTTTGAAGTCACACAAGCGAGCCATCGCTTTGGAAAACTCTCCGAATTAATGGTATTAACCCAGAAATTTGTACTCATAAAATTCCTTATGGAAGAGGACAACAAAACCGGCGGTCCAACACCAAAAGACGGGTGAACCAAAATCACTATGTTCATCCAAAAAGGAGGTTGAAAAACTTCTTGATGCCGGATTAATTTACCCAATCTCGGATAGTCCTTGGGTAAGCCCCGTACATTGCGTACCGAAAAAAGGTGGCTTACCGAGTTGAAAATGATTAAAAATTATTTGAATCCCGACTCGTTTAGTTACGGGGTGGCGTGTATGCATTGACTACCGTGTTGAACAATTAATATATAATAGGTAGTTTTAGGATATGGACTAAGGAACGAGGCTAATTGTTATATTGTGCAAGAGTTGGATAAAAGCACCGCACTAATGGGAAATACGGTAAGGAGTAATTTATAAGGAGTAGTGTACGGTAAGGAAATACGTATTCCCAAATCCCAACAATTGGGACACACAATTTACTCTTCTTTATTGTAAAACAACAACCTAATAGTTACCAATACCAACACATAACCGATATATGAAAGAAGAAAGTAGAGAGAATCAAGACATATGTATTTCATTCCAATTGATGTATTACAAGTACATCCAAATGGTATTTATAAGCCTCTAATCATGAGTATTAAGTACAAGTGTGAAGACACCAATCTTTGTCTAAATTGGGAAAATAGTAATTTTATGGTTAAGAAAGGCATTGTCATTGGCCATAAAATTTCCAAAAATGGGATTGAGGTCGATAAAGCCAAAGTCGATGTGATTGCTAAGTTACCTCATCCCACCACCGTTAAGGGTGTTCGGAGTTTTCTCGGTCATGCCGGTTTCTACCGACGGTTCATTAAGGATTTTTTCAAAATTTCCCGACCGATGACTCATCTTCTTGAGAAAAATACCTCGTTCATCTTCTCCAATGAATGTATTCAAGCTTTTGAAACATTAAAGAAAAAACTTACCGAAGCTCCAATCTTGATTGCCCCCGACTAGGACTTACTTTTTGAGCTTATGTGCGATGCAAGCGACTTTTCCATAGGAGCAGTCTTGGGGCAACGTCATGAAAAACACTTTAGGCCTATCCACTATGCTAGTAAAACAATGAACGAGGCGAAATCACATTACACCACGAGGGAGAAAGAAATGTTAGCCGTGGTGTATGCCTTCGAAAAATTTCGGTCTTACCTCATCTTGAACAAGAGCATAGTGTATATGGATCACTCCGCCCTAAAATATCTCTTTGCTAAAAAAGATTCCAAGGCGAGATTGCTCCGGTGGGTTCTCCTCCTTCAAGAGTTCACATTCAAAGTAAGTGACACAAAAGGAGCCAAGAATCTCGCGGCCGATCATCTTTCCTGATTAGAAAATCCTTATGAAAATGTTCTCGACCCAAAGGAGGTAAATGAAAAGTTTTCTCTTGAGACACTTAATATGGTGACTTTTCATGGTGACTCAAGTACCCCGTGGTTTGCCGATTATGCAAATTACCACTCGGGGAATTTCATTGTTAAAGGGACGTCGTTCCAACAAAAGAACAAGTTTTTCAAGGATGTTAAACATTACTTTTGGGACGACCCCTATCTGTTCAAAATATGTGCGGATCAAGTGATCCAGCGGTGTGTTGCTGGCCAAGAAGCTTTTGATATCCTCAAAGCTTGCCATAGTGGACCCACCGTGGGACATTACGATGCCAACTACACCGCCAAAAAGGTTTTTGACTCAGGATTTTATTGGCCCACAATTTACCGAGATGCCCATGACTTGGTCACCCGATGTGACACTTGTCAGCGTCATGGGGCCGTTCCCGTCTTCACGAGGGAATAAATACATACTCGTGACGGTCGACTATTTGTCAAAAATGGGTTGAAGCGAAAGCGCTCCCCACCAACGACGCCCGAGTTGTTTGCAAATTTCTTAAATCTCTCTTCGCCCGATTCGGTGCCCCTCGTGCTATCATAAGTGATCACGGAACCCATTTTTGCAATGACCAGTTTGCAAAGGTCATGCTTAAATATGGAGTTACTCACCGTCTCTCCACCGCGTATCACCCACAAACAAGTGGGGAAGTTAAGGTATCCAATCGTGGCTTGAAACGAATTCTTGAAAGGACCATGGGCGAGAACCGTGCCTCTTGGTCGGATAAATTAGATGACGCACTTTGGGCCTTCCGTACCGCTTACAAAACACCCATCGGGTGTACCCCATACAAGCTCGTGTACAGAAAGGCATGTCATCTACCGATCGAGCTCGAGCATACAAGCCTACTAGGCCTTGAAGCATGCAACCTTTGACCTTGAGACCGCGGGTGATCACCGTAAAGTTTAACTCAATGAACTAAATGAACTTCGTGATCATGCCTATGAGAACTCTTTGATCTATAAAGAGAAAACAAAGAGGATCCACGACTCCAAGATCAAAAACCGCCTTTTCAACGTCGGTGATCAAGTCCTCCTCTTTAACACTCGATTAAAAATGTTCTCGGGCAAGTTGAAATCCCGTTGGTCTGGACCGTTCACCATTTCCCATGTCTTTCCATATGGCACCGTTGAGTTATCCCAAAACTCCGGGCCAAATTTCAAGGTGAACGGTAATCGAATTAAGCACTACTTTGAAGGGGACGTACCAAAATTGGTTGTCCCGGGATCTCCAAACCTTCCCAAGGACAAATGAATTCGGGGATTGGTGTCAAGCTTAGGGACCCTAATCAAGCGATTTCGTGGGACGGCAAAAACCTTGACGTATCGTAGTTATATTATGTAGTAATGAATAAGTGTTTTTTGTTGTGAGAAGGTGTGCCTCTTTCCATTCTCGTTTGCTTGTGTTATTTTTGTGAATTGTCTGGATTGTCCTGTGATTTTTGAAAGCCTTCGTGTCGCGGTTTTGTCATTGATCTCTCGAGCTTCAATTCCTTCAACTTCATTTGGGACATTCCAATATTCTTATTTATCGACCTACGTTTATCCTTTATGCTATACTTAAATATACGGACTTTGGATTTAGTAAGAGACCCTTATTAAAAACATTGAGGACAATGTTTAATTCTAGTATGGGGAGGGGGATCTATCAATTTGATTATGCATGCAGCCGTTGTTTTCGCGTAATCCCGTTTTACCACCAAAATTTCAAAAAAATGAAAAAATTTAAAAATTTTCAAAAATAAAATAAGTGTTTTGTCACAATTTTGACTCTCCTACTTGGGTAGTTAAGAATAAATTTTACCGATCGAGCGTGTTGAGCTCTAGCTTGTTCCTTAACTTTTAGGCTAAGCGTTCGTAGAATTTCGCGAAGAACGAAAAATGATAGAGTTGATTATGAGTTGGATGCTAAACAAGGATTATTTGGAAATCTTAAGAGCTCATGTATGTAATTTGTGGCTTTTTACCAATAAGCTCCTACCCGAGATTAATTTACGTGCTATCTCTTAATGATTAAACTTAAATCATACAGTTTTATGTAGTTATAGCGATATTTTAGTCTTAGTTTAAATTTATACTTAAATTTTTCAAAAAGAAGTATTCTCTATATAAAGTAATATATATATTATACTTTTATATATATATATTATATATATATATATATATATATATATATATATATATATAATGTGTAATAAATTAAACTGTGGACTGATGAAAGTTTGTTGTATACTTGCCGGCTCACAAACCGATTGTTACAAGCCCTTCTAAAGAAAGCCCATAGTAAGAATAAAAATCTGAGGACTGATAAAAGTTTGCTGCATCTTGCTGCTCACAAACCGAATGTTGCAGCCTCTAAAAGGTCAAGGGGTTACAATTTTGCCATCAATGTTTAATATTTAAGTGTGAATAATAAATAGATCTTTTTTTGTTAAATTTAAATATGCTTTTGAACTTTTGAATATTCTATTTTATTTGAAAATCAAATGAGCTAAGAAAAATCTAAATGAAAAGACTACTTGGACTGTTTACACAATTTTTGGTTTTAAAATGAGAAGACAAAAGCTAAATTGCAGGCTTAAAATTAGACAAGCTAATAAGATTTTAAGAACTAACTAAGCCCTGACAGATCTAAATTGACCTAAAAACTACTAGTGTGCTGAAAATCAAGACCTAATTTCTAAATTTACCCACTGAATTTTAAGCTAGAAAAAGGCCTTTTTCCTGTTTTCACTATCTAATGCATTTGACAACTATTTTAACCAAAACTCTCAAAACCACAAGTTCAGGCTAAGTAACTTGGCCTCAACAACTTTAAGACACTCAAACAAGAGCAAAGAATGCAATAATAACAACTAGCTACCAAATAAGCTTAAAATGATTAAACTACTTACTATATTCTACCAGATTCTAAACTACTACTAACTTACTTGATTATAACCTAACTAGAATCCTAAGTCCTATTCTCATAAACCTAGTTATGTAATTTGAAATGAATCCAAATGATTAAATGGCATCAAACAGTACTAATTGAAGTTAGAACTGTTTGATCCAAACACCCCTTTAAATTCACCAAACTCATACTTTAGCTTATGAAACTGAGATTTAAGGCGAAAGTTCTAAATACCAGATATTAATTAGCAACTAACAGATATAACAAGCAAATCTAAGCTAACAAATAAGCTAGAATAATAAGTAATAAGCTAATGCTACTTATTTTTGGTTTTTTTTGACAGTTTTATAGAAAATAAATGAAAACTAAGTATTTAAACTATAAGATGAACACAAAAAGCATATGACAACTATTATAAGCATAACTAAGCAGGATTAAGTACTAATAAGCTACTATTAAGCAAAGTTAAGCAGTTAAATAAGAAAAACAGAAAATTAAACTCTTAGAATGAATATTTGAATTGTACCTTGGATCTCAGCTAAACAGAGATCAAATGCTCAAAATAGAGCTTAAGCTGAACCTTTAGCTTATAGCTAAAAGCTAGATAAGCTTTCACAATGTTTACTTATTCTATCCTAACACCTGACCTTCAGGCACTATAACCAAACTTGATCATTCAACAACCATCCAATTCCAGGGGATGATCAAGTTTATAAGAAAGCTTTTTAAACAGTTATGAACAATATTGAGCTTATGGAACAGTTTTAAAAACTTTTAGAATCATAAGAGCCAAAATGAGTAAAATAGGATTTGAATTTAGAGCAAAGAGTAAATTAACTTTTCATTAATATTAAGACGAGTACAAGCTTGAAAATGAAAGATTACAATGACTGAAAGTAAAGAAAACATGAAAATTACATAAACTAAATCTATTCAATAAGCTGAAAAATATTTAAAAAAATAATAATCTCTGTGAGTGAGGAGAGCCTTGTATTTATAGGAGAGAAAGGATTCTTCTAGGTCTTCAAGCACACTCCTCTTATCCTTGATCATCACCCTTCATTTGCTAATCATTGGATCCCCTTTCTAAACCGTTAGATCAAAATGAGCACACAAATTGCCAGCGTGGCAATCCGCGGTTTGATCCCTCTCTTGAGCTTCTTTTTGCCTTGTTTTAGTGTAATTTTGCCATTTTGAGTGTGTTTTTTTTATGCCCACGTGTCATTCCTTGAGACAATTGACCAATTAGAAGCTTGTGATGACGTTTTGCATAGTTGAGTAGTCACAGAGCACTCGAATCTTATTTGCCACGTAGTCAATTAGGATTTACCCTTTGTTTTTTATGCAGGGTTAATCTTGGGCACGACGATGAATAGTAAAAACAACTTTTCCCGTGCCTTTTTCTTTTCTTTTTATAACTTTGTTTGAGGGGTTTGACTGGGTGTTGACTTGGGCCCGGTGTAAAGGGAATGGGCCAAAGGTTATATGGGCTCGTGTAAAGGGTTTTGTTATAAAAGGTTAACGACCATTAGTTCTTTATTAACAAAGGACTAACGGTATTAGGGTTTTTGGGACTTTTTATGAATTTGGTTTAACATTAAGGCTCATTTGGGTATTTTGAGGGTTTTGGCATTTTGTGGATTGACCATTGTTGACCAAGGTTTGTCTTTTGATGACCTTTTGCTAGAAACTTTCGGCTCTTGTGCACTCTATCCGTTTCCGTGTCCGTGTTTGTCCGGTTTTGACCATTTTCTTGTGATTTTTGCATTATCCGTACCTACACATACACAAACAACAAAACAAGCAATATACACGCATAATTTGCACAATTTGTTCATTTTAAGGCCATTTTTGGTATAAAAAGGATATGTGATTTCTCACATATCATATCAGTTGGTAACAACTAAATACGTATAAATATGTGCAACATGTTGTTTACTCGCTAGGTTAATAATTCAAACATGTGTAAGAAGGGAATATAATTTTACGTGTGCATTATGATAAAGTAGAAAGAAACATTAGACAGATTGAAATATTCTCAAACACATGCAACTCATCTTGTAATTTTCTTATTGAGTACTATCTTTCTTACTTTCAATTAAAGGTTAACAAGATCATTTTCTTAGAATATTTCCATGTTAGAACTGTAACAAGAACTACAAATTCAAGTACAAAAAACTATGGATCTTTTCGCCACGTTTAACAGTCGAACGGTCAAAATCGTACGTTTAAAAAAATTTGTATCGAGAAATCTTAACTCGATATTAAGGGATGCTGAAAGTCCCAATATAATGTCTATTGTGGATAGTAACACTTATCAAATTCTAATAACACAAGTAATAACTTTTCAATCGTGTAATGCTTTATTGATAAGAATCAAAGTATTACAATGTGTTATGGATCGCACAAGTTGAATGACAGTGTAAGGATACCATTTGAACAAGTAAACTTAATAGAATATTAAGTTTACAAGCGAACTTAGCTGGACAACTGACCTCTGATAAGTTCGAAGGAGTAAATGTATAATAAAAAACAACAAATAAAGCGACAGCATTTACTCCTAACTACATTCTCTATTTATACTAGTACAAGGTTGAATCCTTAGTGGGAGCGGTTGCGACCTGTCAAGAATCCTATGGAGGGCGTACGAGGTATTTAATGCACGTCCATTCTTGGAAACATCCCGCCCATACTTTAGTGAACAGTTCTGCCAACTGTTCACTACTTTTACCAAACTCATACTAGGTACAGGCTTTAAGTCAAACTACTGTTTATCCCGCCATAATAAGTATTGCGTTTTCCCTCCTTCTATAGAGAACAATCTTCTAAGCTCAGATTGTTCTTACTCAAAGGGTATTAGGATAGTCAGAGTATTGCCACCTCTGACTCTCCTTAGAACCTCAGCGTATTCCTTCTACATACCAGCTATTATCCATCCCAGCTGACGAGTATGTCTTCAAGTAATCTTCGACTTCCTTGACAATGTCATTGACTTGAATACGTCTGACGTTGCTCTCTAATGCTTTTCACTTAGAGAGTCCTTTCACTGCCATCTCATGCTTTGCACTCAGCTGGACTTCAATACCTCTGAGTCAGCCCAACATTCTCAGAGGTTCCTCATCACCTCTGAGTCCAACACTTAGAGGTTCTTCAATACTTAGCTTAATTTCTGTTTAAATCTAGGAAAAAATCATTGGGCTCTGAATCGGCCCAGCAATCTTCCCCTATTTGAATATAAATTATGCTAAGTATAAAATTAAGGTAAGTGAGTCCAGGCTTCTTCTTACACATAATTGAAAAGATGGTAAAACATAAACAAAAACATTTTATTTATTTATTACACTTCCATGCCCATACCATCTAGGTTCTTTTCAACTATTTCTCTGGCCCTAACAACATCATTTCTAGACTCTATCTCATATTCCATAAGTTTGAACATTTCTTTGGCCTCTGGCGAGTCTTGAATGATACTCCTCTGCGGTCTGAACTATGTTGGTTATATGGAACTTTGACTCTCTCTGAAAGACCAAGTCAAAGTTTGCATTGTAGTAGAAAAACCCGGCTTCTGGTTCTCTGATCACTAAACCTTTCTTGGCAATCACACAAGGAGGAGGAGCTACGTTCCTCTGTGTTCCATCTACCACCACATCATCTTTGACAAAGACATGTAGTATCATCTCTGATCTCTTCCTCTTTTTGTCTTCAGCTGTCATTCAAAATGTTGCGAGTTCTGGTGGTGGTGGGAGCCCAACTTTTTTTGCCTGATTGAGAACCCATTGGAATTTTGCCTTCAAAATCTGTAGTAGCAAATCAATAGATTTTCTAGTTTTCTTTGATGCCAGAGCATGGACTTCCAGCCATTCATTGAAGCTTAGCATTTTGAGTCTGAAGTTTAGATATACAATGAGGTTTAGGGGGTCATCACCTTTGCTGATTCTCATAGTTGCAATCTTGTAAGAATCAACAATGTAGCTGATCTTTGTGATACGCAGAGGGTTAGTCCTTTTAAAGATACTCATGTATTCCTCAACCATCTTGGATTTCTTAGCTTCATGTTCTTGCCACTTTAAGGTCTAAGCTTTGACAGGTTTAGTAGTCTCCTTAACTCTTCATCCGATTTCTTCTCCTGTTCTTTTAACTCAGCCAATCTTTTCATTTCTCTGAGCTGAGCAGTGAAGTCTTCTTGAAACAGAGTACCCTCTGGAGTGATGAAAGTTGTCATCTTTGGCATTTTAAGATTGGACCATCCTTCTTCGATATAAGCAACCAATTTATTCTTAGGTTCTTCAGTAGCAACATCTTTGCCTTTGGAAGTGTCCCTCGGAGGGGTTGGTTCTTTGGGAGGAATAGGAGAGTACTCAGAGGAGGTGGTTTCAAACAGTTGATCAGTGAACTATTTAACCATCTGTTGTTGTTGTTGTTGTTCAGGCTTCAACAAGGGCTTTGGGATGAAAGAACTTAGTGGAGTTGGAGTTGGTATGTTGGGAATGGGATGTACAATCTTAAACCTTTTTGACAAAGGTTGTTAGTCAAGATCATCATCATCCTTTATAAGTTTTATTTCCACTGACTCCTTCTCTGAGTCATGAAGAACTACAAATGTTTCTTCATTCTCCTTAGTCTAAGAGTGGGGAGTTGGTTCTTTGTAAGCAACCTCTAGAGAAAGTGGTTGCTCCCCCTGAGTCTTAGCTGTTGGGTCAGAAGGATCGGTTTCATTTGCTGACTGATACTCCCTTGAGTGGCAGCAGGGTTTGCATGTGTATCCTTATTCTTCTCCCCCCAGCAATATCATCAATGACTATTGCTGATTCGAGAAGGTGTTGCACCTCTTGTAACTGAGATTGCATGTCTTGAACAGATAGACAGTACTTGGTGAGATGCTTGGTTTGAGTTTGGAGATCATCTCTGACTTCCTCCATTCCAGAACTAACTTTAGATTCAACTGATTTGTCTATTTCAGACTGAAGCACTTTGGAAAGTTCCTTTTGAAGTGTAACAAATCTGTGGATTTCAGTAGTATGGGCAATGTTGAATTGCTTGTTCATTTTCTTTACCATTTTCTTGTTTAGTTCAGTCTGTTTTGCAGCAAACTGTTCAGAGACTGAAGGAATGTAAGATTGCACAGCTTCTTTGATGATCTGAGGAAGGCACTCTTTAAGTGACTCAAAGATGAGTGTAGGTAGATGTTCCTTCAGAGCAGACGTTACAAGAGCTGGTATGGAGGACTTAACATCAGCAAAAAACTGTTGAATAATAGAAGACTCCATATCCCCAAGCCTGGAGTGAAAAGAGCTAACCTCTTCACAGATATGATCCAGATGATCTGGAATACTTAAATGTTCAGCGAAAGCGTTTTCATCTTGTGAATTATGCTCTGAGTGAGTTACTTCATGAGCATTTTCTTCGTCAGATTCAACAGTCTCAAATTCAGAGACAGAGTGTAAGTCATCATCTGGCATCGAGCTTAGTTCAGAGTCAGAGTTTAGATTGACTGCATAGTGCGAATACATATATAGACATGTAGTATCTTTTATTTTAGCTTGAAATATACTAACCTTTTAAGTTTATGGTTTTAGTATTCGAGTCGAGCTCGAGCTTGGCAGTACTCGGCTCGACTCGGCTCGTTTACACCCCTATAATTCATAAACCTGTTGAACAATGGAAGACTCCATATCCTCAAGCCTGAAGTGAAGAGAGCTGACCTCTTCACATAGACTTAGACGTTCAGCGAAAGCGTTTTCATCTTGTGAATTGTGCTCTGAGTGAGTTACTTCATGAGCATTGTCTTCGTCAGATTCAACAGTCTCAAATTCAGAGACAGAATGTAAGTCATCATCTGGCATCGAGCTTAGTTCAGAGTCAGAGTTTCCTTGAAGATCAGTTGGATTGACTGCATAGTGCGAATACATATATAGACATGTAGTATCTTTTATATTAGCTTGAAAATTACTAACCTTTTAAGTTTATGAAAGGAATATTGATTTTATTAATTTTGAGACAAAGCAGTTAGCAGCAATATAACATGTACAATTGTCATATTCGATCTCATAAATCAACCACGTAAAAAGCTAAAAGTTTAGACTACTAGACATGTAAAAATTACACTTACGCGTTTTGCTTTTGTATCCCCATCTTATTAATCTTGTTCTATATAAAATGCATACAAAGCAATATTGTTTACAACTCGATCTTTCCTTCTTAATTAAGCAGTTGTAGCAAAAAAGTTCAAGTCATGAGCCGCAATGATCTAACACAAAATTCCTGGTAATGAGTTTGTTTGTTTACAACTATTCGCGTAGTACTATATATTTACATGCATGATAAGTTATTTTGTATATTGATATTGGTATGAATTTGGTTGCATGCAGTTGCTTATCCTCCTTCCATGACCATGGAGAAACAAGGACAAGTTCCACCAGCTGTGGCGCCACTCGGGTACCCAACAAACGCTGTCCTCGAAAACCAAGTTCCCGCTAAAACTCAAACCAGGGGTGATGGATTCTGGCAAGGATTGTGAGTAATTTACCACCTGCAAATGTTTATTATTTGATCATGCCTTGTATTTTGTTTGAATGTGTTATAAAGATGTTGGTTGCAGTTGTGTTGCTCTATGTTGCTGCTGCATGGTGGAGGCCTGCTTTTAATGTCCATCGTGATCAGGGAATACTACCATTGCCTGATGATTTTGTCTTGGTGTCTATGCTAGTTTTGCAATTTCTTGTTTCTGAAAGTACTTTTGTTTGAATGTGTTCATTAATTCTATTGAATATGATTGATTTCCTTTTTCTGAGTTTATTATTTGTGCATATATCGTATCCAAGCAACCATTTCAATGAGCGCGTAACATGTTGATACTTGATACACAACACATATCAGTTGGTTGAAAATATATACTTATCGAAAAAGGTTGTGATTACATTAAAAAAACTTGATAACTATTACTTCAAATAACATACTATTTTGATACTGATCCTACCAACAGACGAGTGCACTAGGAGTTTAGGACTATACAAAACCAAACACTCTTATTACAGACAAACATTCCAAGGACACGAAACGACATCAAGACTACATTTCATTTCATTGTAGAGAACAAACCTGATTACGACAATGAAGTAGTACCTGACTCGCTAAACTTGATAAAAGGTAGTTCACAGAGAAAGGCTTCATTAAGGGATCCTCGTGAACCAAACTGCGGAAGACAGAACTAATCTTCAATTGATGCTCCATATGCTATTTGTACACAAGGCGTTTTAGCCATTTGTGCTATAGTATCTTCCCAATCTTTAAAAACAGTTAGAACATTACGGACTGAACTATTCTCATCCATGTTGTCTCCCTTGTAAACCTCTGCAGCTAATTATCTTTCTCACTTTCACAAAAAGGTTCACATTATATTCTTCGAATATTAATTCCACGTTAGAACTGTAATGTAATTAAAAACAGAAATAGCTAAAACAAAGAATTGCAAAATCCGAGTAACTAATGATCTCAATTATTAATGATTAGGCATCTTCACCTTGTCTTTATTGGATTCGTCTAAGTTCATTCTTGTCCAATCTATGTCTCCTCTAAGTCGTTAAGATCTGCACCTCCACTATTAATTTGTTTATTGTAAGGACAAAGCATCAATCTATTTTTGGTCAACGTTAGTACACACTCCGTTAACGTTATAAAAATTACCAAATTTACACTTACGCGTCTTGCTTTGCTAGCCCTTTTCTGCTGCTTCTAAATCAACCCTTCCATCTTTACCAGCTCTAGCAAGTTCAAGTCATGAGCCACAAACGATCAACGTGAAATTCTTAGTGAGCTTGCTCACCACGATTCACATATTATATATTTGATCATTTTCTATTAATGTATGAATTTGGTTGTAGTTACATATTCTGTAATTGTTGGTAAGTAGATTACCACATATTCCATATTTGGTCATGCTTAACATACCTTTCAGTATAATCTGTCATACTGTTGGTTGCAGCTGTGTTGCGCTATGCGATTCTTGCATTTTGGAGGCCTGCTTTTAACATCCTTCGTGATCACGAGATACTGCCATTGCCTAATGATTTTGTTTCAATGTTTGTTTAGGAATGTTTGTTTAGTCAATGCATGTTCTCATTATTCGGTTCATAGTTAGTATACTTTGGAGTCTATCTTAAGTGTATCTAATATGACTAAACTCATATGAAATAAGACAATTTCAGAGAATTAGCCATTAACCGACAAACAATGTCAACTGAAACCAACCAAACACTTAAAAGGAAGGTTTATTTACCATAATCTACTTAACCACCTTCTACAACAGACCTCATTTAGCTCATTAAGCTTCTTTACTATTTCACGACAAAGAATTAGACCGCCTTCTTTTGGGCTCATTATCCCCCAAATGCAATCCAAAACCAAGATCCTCTTCATCTGTTCCACTTTTCAACAATGCACTGAGATTCTCAGACTCCTCCCTGCACTGACGCTCGTTTCTATGCAGTGGTGATTGCCCATTAAAAAACTGATGTTCGATACTTGGTCCCACACTAGGCCCATCTTCCAAAATGGCTTCATTTTCCGTATGGGACAAATTCATATCAGGACCAGCAGCTTCTTCTGCTGGGATATGCTGCTGGATGTGAAGTCCCAATGGTTCTGCTTTATCTTTAGGAAGCACTATTTCTAGTGGTGAAGAGTCACCACCTGTCGAACCAACCCCTGTTGCCGAAGCTGCTATTTGTTCTTGCACTGCATCTGTTCAGAATAACATACATCAATATGTAATCTTGGCTTTTATTTCAAGACATACCAACGTACTTTTTCATCTGTGTCCTGACCGTAATCTTAGCATTTTATATATGATTTAACATATAATGCAAATCAAACGGGATACAAACCCCACAATTTAACATTGTAATATACAAATTTTCACACAAAACCATCTTATGATGACTCGTATATACAAAAAAAACAAACACGATGACCAAAATATGACAAATGATGGTGGTATTTAATGCAAAGAAAACCTGATAATCGTCTAGTGCAACAGTAGATAACATCAATTATGTTTGGAAAAAACACAAACCTTTTAGTGCATCGCTCGTTGTTATGAGATCAAGTTCAAGAAGATTGAGTAGACGTCCAAGATCAACACCACTTGTCCAGTTCTTGGGAGGCTGGCCAACTTTAAGCTTAAGTCGGCCCTTGTTTGCGGTGCCACCCCATATGATCCCAATGGGTCTTGGTTTCTCATAATTTTCACCCTTCATCACAATTAGGCTTCCACTGTCACCTTCAAGATCAAACGTTTGTTGGTTCTCTCCAACAACAAGAAAATCAGTAAAGAAACAAATCCCCTTTTCGTCATTATATTCAAGGGCATAAGCCAAGACTGTCCCTTTAGTCAACCCTGAACTCCTCCCGACTTTCATCACTTTCTTACCGATAAGACTGTTGATGGGAGATTGCAGATCTACGATTCTTACATCTCCAATCTCTCCAACATCTTTTACAGATGTAGTTACAGTCGACATGTCAAAATCATCACTAAAGGGGATGAATGCGCCATCTGCTCTTACAAACGTTTCTGAATGTGTGCATTAAATTCGATAAAACAAATAAAGTTAGATGCAAGAAACATAATAGTAACCAATCTGCTTGCCTCAATACTGGCTACAATTTCTAAAGCCTTTAATAAAATCTCTTTATAACTTTTGATTTTAACTAGTTATGCATAATTTGGTGAATATCTTTTTAAACACCTGATCTGCTCAGAAAGTAAATATGAGAGAAAGTTCAAGTGGGCAGCAAAGAGAGACGCGTTCTACAAAGTACCTTGTCTAATCACCTAAAAAGCGCTAAACTGGTAGAGGATACAGATGTGTTGTAACTTTTACTATTATATAGTAATGTATATGTTAATGCTTCTTATCTCCCGTTGAATTGCAAAACTTGGCAAGTAGTAAATGATCAAATGTGCTAACCTGGGTTAACGCCAGCAATGATTCCATACCAAAGGTCATCTGTAATAAACGAAGTAGCTCTCTCCACTGCACCAAGATATATCCCAGGTCCAAGAGTCGGTGTAAAGGATGAAACATCTTTTTTTTGGGTAAAAGGGACTCTCCCCGGTAAAATATATTACTCCAAAAAATCAGTTAAGTACAATGGAATGTGGCTGATATACCACATTAACCTCAAGTGCTACCTTGAACTACCACTAGCCAACGGTGGCTGATATATCCCAGGTCCAAGAGTCGGTGGTAAAGGATGAAACATCTTTTTTTTGGGTAAAAGGGACTCTCCCCGGTAAAATATATTACTCCAAAAAATTAGTTAAGTACAATGGAATGTGGCTGATATACCACATTAACCTCAAGCGCTACCTTGAACTACCACTAGCCAACGGTGACATGCCACCCCGGCCAAAACTTACACATCGCCTAAAACACCAATAGGAAAATACCACTTGATGTTACATAAACAAAAAACACCGACACAAAAATCACATAAGCAAGCTATAACCATCACGTGCAAATGAGAGAATCCGAAAGGTTCCAATGGCGACAAAACTCCCGTCCCGCTTTAGACTTCTTGAATCTACAAGTCAATAATTTGAGGCGAACCGAAGATTTGATACACTCAATAAGCTGCGCAACCGACCGTTTTTTATTCCTAAACAACCGCCAATTCCGCTCTTGCCAAATGTAATAAGAACACGCCGCAACAACAATCTTCGCAATCACACTTCTAGCATGTCTTCGTTTAGATATAGGAACAAGATGCGACATAATGGAAGCAAAAGAAGCCGAGACCTGATTAAGACCAGCCAAGACCTTCAAGTGATCCCAAACCTGATTAGAAAAAACACATTCAAAGAACAAATGATCGTGAGAATCTGGAGTACGTTCACATAACGAACACAGCAGCGGAGCATTCGAATGAATCAAGGTATCCTGAGTACGAAGCTTCCGACGAATAACTAGCCATAGGTGGAACGAGTGACGCGGTATGCAATTAGAAAACCACACTACATCACTCCAATCCACTTTATCTTGTCTCGGACGAATGCAATCCCAAGCAATAGAGACCGAAAATGGATGAACACCACCTTTAAGATCACGCCATTCCAAAACATCCTCCAAATCAGTAAACAAAGGGACCGTAGGCATGTTAAGGTTAGGGTATTTAGAATGCCATTTTGATGGGAAATGCCAACTGCCATCAAGAGCAATATCACGAACCTTGGTAACCGCATTAAAACCCGCCCTATGAATATCTCTCATAGAGATCACATCCGAAAGAGGGCTGTTCAAACACCATTTATCAAACCATGCAAAAACCGTAGAGCCTGATTCAACACGATGCCAAATAAAATCACGAATAATAGGACGAAAATGGAGCAATTTCCGCCAACCCCATGTCATATTACCCCGACAAGGAATGTCCCAAAAACTCCGTCCTTTAAGTTTATAAGTATGGATCCATTTTACCCATAAGAATTGTTTGAGCGATAGGAGATTCCAAATATGCGAAATTATAAGAGCTTTATTAAAAAGCTCAAGCCTCCTAACCCCAAGACCCCCTTCACTCTTAGGCAGGCAAACCACCTTCCAAGCAACTTTAGACTTCCCTTTCATCATCTTACCTTGACACCAAAGAAAAACACGCATTAATTGTTCAATATCAAGAAGAAAGCAAGAAGGAAGAATAAACACCGAAGCCCAATAGACATGCATAGATCCCAAGACCGATTGAACCAATTGAAGCCTTCCCGCTGCCGAAAGAGACTTGTTTTTCCAATCTTGAATCCTTTTCTGAATTCTCTCAATAAGCTTCTTACAATCCCGATAAACAAGCCTAGAAGAAATCAACAGGACCCCCAAGTACTTGACCGGAAGCTGACTTTCTTCAAATGGGAGAATCTGAAGAATAGCAAGTTTAGTGTGATTAAGAACATTACAAAAGTAAGCCGTGCTTTTTAATCCCGAAGCAAGCTTAAACTCATCCAATACCTCCATAATTACCCTTGCCGAATTTGCATCCCCATGAGCAAATAAGAAGAGATCATCCGCAAAGCACAAATTCACAATCTCCAATTCCGAACAATAACGATGGTAAGTGAATAATTCAAAATCACGAACACGTCTAGACAACATAAGCGTAAGAACCTCCATAATAAGGATAAAAATATAAGGAGACAAAGAATCACCTTGTCGAAGCCCCCTCTTACCCTTAAAATAGCCATGGAGAACACCATTGATGCTGATAGAAAATGAAGTAGTGGTAACACATTCCATGATCCAAGCAACCATACGATGATGAAACCCGAACGCCATTAAAACCTCTTTCAAGAAACCCCAATCCACAGTATCATAAGCCTTCTGGATGTCAACTTTAAAAGCACACCGGGGCACACCACGGTCCAGATGATAGTTGTGCATAAGCTCCTGCGTAAGGAGAATATTATCCGAAATCTTTCTTCCCGGAACAAACGCCGACTGATTCAGACTCACCAAGACTTTCAAACTCTCCTTTATCCGATTAGCAATAATCTTGCTGATGCATTTAAATAACACATTGCAACAAGAAATGGGGCGATAATCATTGATACGAGATGGCGAAGCTACCTTAGGAATAAGGGCAATGATCTTATGATTAAGCTCTTTAAGGAGTTTCCCATTAATAAAGAACTCCTGCACCGCTTTCGTAACATCACTAGACACAATATCCCATGCCTCCTTAAAAAATGCAGCCGTATAACCATCCGAACCTGAGGATTTATCATTCCCCATAGAGAAAATTACCTCCTTAACCTCTTGAGTAGACACAGGACAAACCATAACAGCCACCCTATTAGAATCCAATCTGTTCGGAAATAACTCCATGCTACTAAACTAATTTGTATCACCTTGCTGACCCAAAAAGTCTCATAATGAGCAATAAAAGCATTAGGAACGTGATCACCAGAAACTGTGACACCATCCAAGTTAGTAACAACATCAATTCGACTATGACTGATTCGAATCTTAACTAACTTATGAAAGTAAGCAGAATTAGAGTCACCCACCCAAAGCCATTCGATCTTCGCCTTTTGTTTCAAAAATAATTCCTCCATAACAAGAGCATCGTTATAAGCTTGAACATAAACTGCCTCCTCCTCACGAAGGATAGCATTAGAAGGATCCGAGTCAAGATCAATCTGGACTCTATCAAGCTCCAACCTCAATTTCTTAATGTTCTCATGTAAGTTACCTTTCTCAAACCGAAGCTTGCGGAAAGGACGTTTCAAAAGCTTAAGTTTTCTCACCACCTGAAACATGAAGAAACCACTAACATGAATCGACCAACCAGCTTGTACCACTTGTTTGAACCGATCATTTAAGGTCAGAATATTAGGGAATTACTAGCACAACAGAAAGATAAAAACCAAGGGTGCCCGTTCATTACCTCTAGAATCGTGGGTAGACACTGAATGGGAGTTAGCCATTGCTTATGAACTTTGCGTGAAACAAACACCAGAATTGCAGGTATATCAGTCAACACACCTTGACGAATCCTGAACCCAATTGCAGTACCAAGACTATAACAACGCAATATCTTACTATGTGACGCCCTATTCGTCATTAACTCAAGCAAAGTAGTTGCTTGATGCCCTTTCGGCAACCTGCCTATAGACTCAGGCAAAACACCCTTTTGTAAGTTTACAAAATAGTTAGTCCTCTCTTCAGCAGCGTCACTTAGTCTACTAGATGTCAGCCAAGAAAAGTAGGCAGCGTTGCTCTCGGAGTGTTGTCCACCAGACGCATACGGTTGAAGAGTCGCTTGATTAAACGAAGGAATATTTATAATTAGTATTAGACTGACTATAACACGTCTTTTCCAAATCCAATGTTGATTCCTCTAATGGCGTCGAACCAGAAGAAGGAACTCTTCGTGTCGGATCCATATGCTAGCTAGACAACTTGTTCTTAGCTAGGGTTGCAAACGAGTCAAGCTTTTATCAAGCAACTCGAGCTCGAGTTCAAGCTCGATTCGATCGAGCCGAGCTTTTATCGAGCTCAAGTCGAGTCAAGCCAATAAAAACGGTGGAAACTATAATGTGCCGAAGAGACCAATAAACTGGCTTGGAAACTTGATCGGTTTAATGCTTGACGAGCAATCGAGCCAAGCTCGAGCCAACCTTTTATTTTTCGAGCCGAGCTCGAGCCTTGTTAAGCTCGGGCTTGGCTCGGCTCGATTACGCCCCTAATCGAGCTCAAGCCCAATAAAGTGGCTCGAAACTTGAACGGTTAAAGCTTGAATTCTCAGCCTCCGGTGCAAGGATTGGTGTATCACTTATGTCGACGTGAGAGTCTAGGTGTGGCTTTTAATTAAAGAACATATTAAAGAACAATAATGAAATTACCATATAAGCTAAATAAACTAAGATAGTACACTACTATCCTAGTACTACAGTATGTCATAAATTCAAAACAGCCATGTTGTATACAAAACCATCGAGCTATGTTTAATCAGATTGGACTTGCTAATGAGTTTTCTATATAACGACGGGGTAAGTCTGTTAACAAGTGAGTGATAATAACACCAGGTCATTTACCTTTACGGATTGTGAAAAACTAGATTGAAATGTCTCAAGCTTTTTGTCATATTGATTTCATTAGGACCCATGAATAGACATGTATAGCTCTTAGACCAGATCAACAGTTTTAAAAAAAAATCATACAGTGCCCATTAGAATGGATGTCTTAAACATAACATATAATAGTTTCAAACGTTGTCAACTACAATACTTTATGAAGAAACATAAGCGTACGTTGGAAACTTTGTTGATTTAAACGAGCTCAACCCCGACCCGACCCCGACTTGTTTCAGGTTAAGAAAGATTTATGCTCAATGCCCTCCGAAGTCTCTCCTGTTCTTCTAGATCCTGCTCTCTTTGCCTCTGCTTTGCGGCTATTTCATCCAACTTTGCTCTTCTTTCAGCGTCTGCCTTGTTTTTCCTTTCAGCCTCCTCTGCATATTCCAAGGATTACAATCAGTCTTATAAGAATTAAAAAAAAATCAGAATAGCACATTACTAATCAAATCGTTTTTAGCAAAGTGAATTATGCAGTTAAATACACTTGATATGACTTTTGACCTGCTGCTTAGTCCATTTCCTTTTTAGTAAACCTTCAATTTACATCATTAAGATTTTACTTTTGCTATTGCAGCACTTGCTGTGTAATCTCAAACTGGCGCTTTATTTAAAATATCAAAGTAAGATATAATTTCAAATAAATAATAAAAAAGAAAAGACGGCCAAAGTGTAGTTTTAATCTATAAACCCACCGAGGTCATTTTACTTGAAAAAAACAATTCCCAAATTTACAGTTTTCAGGATTTGAAGAGGAATTGAGGCTCACCATCTGCGCGTTTCAATGAATTCTCAGGTTTTGTCATATTGAAAACGGATGTGTTGTGCCTGTCAGAACATAAAACAAGTCATTAGTCGTTGATACGTTTAGCGGTTGAAAAAGATGTTTCACAAAAGAAGAGTGGTATTTTCTTTGCTGAATTAACAAAATCTAAAAAACATTACTTCATTAGACACAAAATAGATACTAAATGCTGTGCCCCGAATATACATTAACTAGTCACATAGCACTAAGAATAAAATCGATATATATATATATATATATAATCACGCACTATAGTACTTTCAAAACCTTATTTCACTTTTTTAAACAAGAGAAAGCTTATTTAAGATACCGAAATCGGATACACGAGTTAAAAGACATTTTTGCTTGAAACTTGTTCACACAAAAAAAAACTTACATTCTACATAATAATAGATCTCACTTGTCAAAGACGATACTTTTAAAAACATGTCAACGACGATAATTCACCACCAGCTAACAAAAACAACTCACAAGAGAGGAACATTAAAACATCTAAGAGACATTAATTAAGAAGCAACATTCTACATAAAACATCAATTAAGTGGTAACATAATATTGAACCTTCAAAACCTTAATTCATACACAAAACAATTTTTTAAAGAGATAATTCACCACAAACTAGCATAAACGAGGCAAAAAAAAAACATTAATCAACGAGTACCATTATACATTATATTAATTAGTACAGACTTTTTATCTCTAAAACACTTTAAATAAAAAACATGTTAAAGCTCAATTGATTTGGGTATGGGACCGTTTTGCTCAACAGATGATGTAAACTAGGGTTTCTGTTTAGGCACTTACGTTTTATATATATATATCCCCTTTTTTTAACTAACGGGCTGTTTGGTTTGGGATTATCCAAATCATACTTGTATCTAGTGTAGGTTATTGTAAAGGTTGGTTCTACCCACCCCTTGTGTTACAACCCGGTATTTAGTTTTGTACCGAAAAAAAGTGTAAGCGACGTCGTGTAGGGTTTTCCGTTTATATAATCTAAGATTTCTACACTTTGGTATAAACATAAATCAAAATTCGTACTGAAAGATTCTCTGATTCGTTGCAAAGTGTTAATACAAATAAGCCGTAAAAACGTTTATTCTTATTTTACGATTTTTTTGTGTTTTGTCGATAACAAATCACAGAATCGTTAAAAATAAATTATTGATTGTGCAAGTTGTAAGCCAATAGTTTCCTAACAAACTTCTCTTTACTTACTCAACATCTCCTTTCTTACTCTTACAACATTTTACTTTCTAAATTACCAAGCTAATTTCATATATACTTTATTATGAAACTATAATTACTTTAGTTTTAAGGCAAAAATACATATTAGTACCATGAACTTGGCAAAATGGATCATCTAGTACCCTGAACTTTTAAGGGTGCAGAATGATACCCTGAACTTGACAAAATGAAATTTCTACTACCTTATACTAATAAACTTAACAGTTAATTATTTTTTTCTTTCTAAAAATCATTTTAGTAGAGTATTTTGTAATAAATAATTTATAGTAAAACTTTTAGCTAATAAAATTTACTTATTTTTTATCTTTAAAAAAATTATTATAGTGTTTTAGTTGATTATTTAGAATAAAAAAAAATGTATATGTAGCATTGATTTCTAAAATATTTCTAGCGCGCTACTTTTAATATATCTTTGTATAATATAATTAAATGTTTGTTTCAAATCATTTTTAGATCAACTTATAACTAACTATATAGAAATTTTATAATTTTCAATTTAAATATGCATATATAAAACTAAATAGTCAAATTGTTATTGTTTCAAAATTATTTGAAACGAACACTTCAGTATATAATACGAAAATTTATGTATGAAACAATACTTTATAGAAAGTGAATTACCTCACTACTTTTGATACATAGATATTTGTATTATATATTTAAGTGTTCGTTTCAAATAATTTCTAGACAATAACAATTTGACTATTTATTTCTTTATATGCATATATAACTTGAAAATTACAAAACTCATATATAGTTAGTTATAAGTAGATCTAAAAATTATTTAAAATAAACATTTAATATTATAATAGGAAAATATATTAAAAGTAGCGTGCTAGAAATATTTTAAAAATCTGTTACATAAACATTCTTTTTATTCTAAATAGATAATTAAAATACTATATTAATTTTAAAAGATAAAAAATAATTAAATTTTAGAAAAAATATATATTTGCCTAGCTAAAAGTTTTACTATAAAATATTTATTGCAAAATATTATACTAAAATGATTTTTAAAAAGAAAAAAATAATTAATTGTTGAGTTTATTAGTATACGGTAGTAGAAATTTTATTTTGTCAAGTTCAGGGTACCATTCTACACCCTTAAAAGTTCAGGGTATTAGATAATCCACTTTGCCAAGTTGCTAATATGTGTTTTGGCCTAGTTTTAAAGAAAATAAAAAATATAAATTGGCTTAGATGACATCATGATATCTTAGGTAGATTTGGTGTTTGAATGGGTTTTACCCGGTTTGACCCGAGCCACCCAAGCCTGCATCGCCGGATCCTTCGGGCCAACCATTGAACTCAACATCTTAGCCACTTCTTCGACTCTACGCTCATCAAGATAATCTGCATCTACAAATATTAGTATCATTATCCGATCATCTTCCTTATCCGAAACCGCCAAAAAAAGTCAAAACATAACTTTGTTTCCTAATCGTTAAGTTATCTTTGCCTGGAAAACATAACTACTTCTATGATGTACGTACATTGGTAAACAAAGATGATTACATGTATCCGTAGGCTACTTATTTTTCATTATTTATGACTTATTACTAGCATAGGACTATCGGCTACTTATTTCCTCGTGTTATTTAGTAATTAGTCAAGATGACATAAAAATGAACTTATTATTATGCTTAAGCCACTAGCTAGGTAACTTTTCAACCACCACAAGAAATAAAAGATAAAATGGTGGAGTAATTGAGAAAAGCATGTATTAAATTTTTTTTGGTGTTGGTTGGGTCACAAATCACAACTCTCATGGTTGAATTGAAAAAAAATAATTAAACAAAGTGTTTTGTGTCTCATCTTTTTTACTTTTTCCAATTAATGATTCATGCTTGATTTCATGGTCAAACCTCGGTTTAACTACATGTCTCTTATCAAGTTATTCATTATTTCTAAATCATATTAATTCGAAATTAAGTCTACTTTGGATCCATATGTGTTGTTTGTCCATAAATTAAGGTCTAGAAATTTGTTTTGTGTTGTTTACTTGTTTGTGTCTTGCATTATTCCATGCTTAGTTACTATACACAAACATTCGAGCTTATTAGAACCATAAGTAGAAGCACATATCAAATTGGTCTTGCTTTCTCATTTCAAAGTTCGACGAAAATGGTGTTCATATAAGTAAAAAACCGTAATAGACTTTGCGTATATACTTTTTCTTTGATGCCAGAGCATGAACTTCCAGCCATTCATTGAAGCTTAGCATTTTGAGTCTGAAGTTTAGATATACGGTGAGGTTCAGGGGGTCATCACCTCTGGTGATTCTCAAAGTTGCAATCTTGTGGGAATCAACAACGTAGTTGATCTTTGTGATACGCGGAGGTCGGTCCTTTTAAAGATACTCATGTATTCCTCAACCATCTTGGCTTTCTTAGCTTCATGTTCTTGCCACTTTAAGGTCTGAGCTTTGACAGTAGCTAAGTTTAGTAGTCTCCTTAACTCGTCCTCTGACTTCTTCTCTTGTTCTTTCAACTCAGCCAATCTCTTCATTTCTCTGAGCTGAGTAGTGAAGTCTTCTTGAGACAGAGTACCCTCTTGAGTGATGAAAGTTATCATCTTTGGCATTTTAAGATTGGACCCTCCTTCCTCCATATTAGTAACCAGATCATTCTTAGGTTCTTCAGTAGCGACATCTTTGCCTTTGGAAGTGTCCTTGGGAGGGGTTGGTTCTCTGGGAGGAATAGGAGAGTACTCAGAGGAGGTGGTTTCAAACAGTTGATCAGTGAAGTGTTTAACCATCTATTGTTGTTGTTCATGCTTCAACAAGGGCTCTGGGATGAAAGAACTTAGTGGAGTTGGAGTTGGTATGTTAGGAATGGGATGCACAATCTTAAACCTTTTTGACAAAGGTTGTTGGTCAAAATCATCATCATCATCTGAATCCTTTATAAGTGTGATTTCCACTTACTCCTTCTTCTCTGAGTCATGAAGAACTACAGCTGTTTCTTATTCTCCTTAGTCTCAGAGACCGGGGAGTTGGTTTTTTGTAAGCAACCTCTAGAGCAGGTGGTTGCTCCCATGAGTCTCAGTTGTTGGGTCAAAAGGACCAGTTTCATTTGCTGACTGATGCTTTTCCTAAGTGGCAGTAGGGTTTGCATCTGTATCCTTTTTATTCTTCTCCCCCTCAGCAGTATCATCAATGACCAGTGATGATTCGAGAAGGCGTTGCACCTCTTGTAACGGAGATTGCATGTCTTGAACAGATAAGCAGTACTTGGTGAGATGCTCGGTCTGAGTTTGGAGATCATCTCTGACTTCCTCCATTCCAGAACTAACTTTAAATTCAACTGATTTGTCTATTTCAGACTGAAACACTTTGGAAAGTTCTTTTTGAAGAGTAACAAATCTGTGGCTTTGAGCAGTATGGGCAATGCTGAATTGCTTGTTCAATTTCTTCATCATTTTCTTGTTTAGTTCAGTCTGTTTTGCTGCAAACTGTTCAGAGACTGAAGGAATGTGAGATTGCACAGCTTCTTTGATGATATGAGGAAGGCACTCTTTGAGTGACTCAGAGATGAGTGTAGGCAGTTGTTCCTTCAGAGCAGATGTTACAAGAGCTGGTATGGAGGACTTGACATTAGCAGAAACCTATTGAACAATGGAAGACTCCATATCCCCAATCCTGGAGTGAAGAGAGTTGACCTCTTCACATATATGATCCAGATGATCCGAAAGACTTAGATGTTTAGCAGAAGCGTTTTCATCTTGTGAATTGTGCTCTGAGTGAGGTACTTCATGAGCATTTTCTTCGTCAGATTCAACAGTCTCAAATTCAGAGACAGAGTGTAAGTCATCATCTGGCATCGAGCTTAGTTCAGAGTCAGAGTTTGCTTGAAGAGCAGCTAGATTGACTGCATAGTGCGAATACATATATAGACATGTAGTATCTTTTATTTTAGCTTGAAATATACTAACCTTTTAAGTTTAT
>BQNB010023408.1:5493-61858 GCA_026074375.1 Tanacetum coccineum
CATTTAAAGGACTTCATGTTTATTAATTTACATTAAACATAAACATATTTAACTAAAGTAACTCTGAACATCAACTCTTGATTTCAATAGTAATTCCAAGTTAAACAAGATTACTTCATTATTTGGGACATTCCAAGATCAGATAAACCTTTTACTTGAAGTAGTCTTTAAATCAAGATTACTTTATTATTTTGGAGATTCCAAAAACACATAAACATTTTACTTGAAGTAGTCTTTAATTAATATCTCAACATAATATTTCTTACCTTACGATCAAGAGAACCTTTAATCATATTGTTTTTGTCATGTGTTGTACCTTGCGCACAATAAAGATTTCTCCCAATTGTGCATGGCACAACATCATACATGTAGTTAAACAACATGAAATTCATTTGTTTATATGAACAATATGATAGTGTCACAGATATTAGTGTTACAAGTAGATATTGAACCACTTTGTTTAATAAGAAATAGTGCCCGACTATCCTTAAAACCATTAGTGTGTATAGTTGGAAAACTATATATTATCTCAAGACAAGCGAAAAATAATATGGGTTACTACCAATATAATAAACCTTGTAGCTCCCACTGAATTAGACAACATTACATTAATGTCTTGTTTAGAAATAATCACGATGCTCCTACTGAATTTGACAACATTGCAAGTATTCCATAACCAGTGAAAACAAATAGTGATATATTTATTTTTCAACTTTCTTTGAAATCTTAATTAGTAGCAATGTACTTGGATTTCAAAAAAATTCTACTATGTAGATGAGGGACTATCCATCAATGCTATTTATTAACTTGAAAATTGGGCATGCAATTTCCTCCTTAATTTTGATTAAGACAAACAACTAGATACATTATCCTAGTTTGCCTTTACCACTTTTGCGGTAGTATTGGTATTTCCTAATCAAGAACTCATAAAGCATCTTACATTAAGATGATATCATTTGATAGTCCGAATGTTTTACATGTTTCAAAGTACTCACCACCGAATAAGGGTGATGAAATCTGTATGAAAATATAAATCAACGCAACAACTAACATGTTACGTATTCTATGAGTTTGATTCCATTAGGACAATTCCTACGTTCCTATTATAACTTTTCGGATCAAGAAAGATGATAGAAATGAGTCTCCATGTTCCTTACAAGGAAAAGAGTCTCGGTTTGACTTCTTTAAGAAAGAAACAAACCATTGTTTACGGTTTATCGTTGCATTAATACTATTAATAGAATTGAAAAATTCAATTTTTAGTATTTTCGATAATATTCCTTATAGACAATTAACTACCCATGTTTAAACTTTTTAAACAATTAATTCTCTAAGAGCTAGATCCAACTTGACAAACCACCATACATCATTATTACTAGCAATGGTGTATTCAAAAGTAAATGATGAACAATTGCCACCGGATTTGCCATTCCTAAACTTATGGCGGACTTACTTTTATTACATAATATACTAGTAAGCATGTTCATCCCATCTATGCCTTCCGAGTTTAAGGTCTCACACTAAACCGATTAGTCATCCCAATCAAGAACGTGATTATGTAACACTAACGCTCACGAAAAAAATGTATTAATCACCTTAGGATTACAATCTACATACGTCTCACGCATAGTAAAAAGCATCTGCAAGTGTTCTTAAAATTGGATGGCAATAACTTATTTAAAGGGTATAATATTTGACGTGGCAAATATGTACGAAGAAGCATGCATACATCTTCGTATCATATATTTTAATAAAAAACTTAACTCCAATAAATTTATTTATTACGTAACTACTTATTTTCTATACATCTAATGTATAAATAGTGTTACCTTTTTAAAATTGACGATTCAACGTGTTTTCAAAACTTAAAGATTTTATATTTTATCGCGGGAAAAGATTAAGAGAAGCAAGCCTACATCTGGAATCATAATTTTAAATAAAAACTTACTCAACTTAAGTTATTTTATTTACTGTATCCTATCACCTATTTCTATACATCTAATGTATAAAATAGATGATACCTTTTTTAAACTGACGATTCAACCGTGTTTCAAAACTTAAAGATTTTATATTTTATTACACGGGAAAAGATTAAAGATGGTTTAAAGAACCATTCAAACCCTAGACCATTCGTGACTTCCTAAATAGTATGCAAGGTAAGGAAACTACAACGTAGTCAGGTATTATAGGGTAATGGTATCTACAAGACCAAAGTCTTGATGAGTCTCCCTGAACTTTATCCTTGCAACTAAGTAGTACTTTTGCAAATTATGTCATTGATAAAAATTAAATCTTTTATTTGAAAAACACATTATGAACTATAAAATAGTCTATAATAAATCTGATTTCATAATTATTAGTCATGTTTATATTTATTTTTCTAAAAACCCTTATATTTTCTCATATGTCCAAACTCAAAATAAAACAATATAAACATGAGACTAATACACATAACACTTATTTAAAATAAACACTTAACATTTAAGTCATGTAAATAACATTTATGATCCAAATTATCTAATAATTAAAAAAACATGTATATATTCATATAAGCGGCTCCTTCGTCCTAAAAACTCCGACCACATCCATCGATATAATCGATTGAGTAAACCGATATACAAAAGAGTACCGGCAATAGCACATGAAATTTTAAGCAACTTTTAGGCCCTATTAAGACATAGCCAATGTCTTTCCTAGCTTTTAAAGTCGTGGATCTTACCATATCAAATTTAATGTCTGTTTTATTCTTGATCATCATATTTGCATAAATCTTTAACAATTAACAAGATTTATATCACATATCTCTCCATGATAAATTGCATGTATTTATTATGGATGCCGAATTAACAATTAATTATGAACATTAAACAGATCAATTAACAATTAAACACATCAAGTTTTATCCATAAAATTTTTATACAACCTAGAATTCGATCTAATTATTTATATAATACCAATAAAGATCGATACTTTATACATAAAGATCGAATCTTTATGCATAAAAACGCCCAAAGGGCTTAAAAAATTAATCAAGAACCATAATTGTTTTTTTTGGTCAAATTTTATTACTTGTAACTACAAATTCTACAACATGGCTCGTGATGCCACTGTTGGGTTTTTACATCTATTTAACCATTAAATATATCACGAGTACGCAGCGGAAAAGATAAACACGTATAGAATTCATAATTAACAAGAATATAAGATGTGTAACCTTATTTAGCAAAAAATTGTAACAACCGTCTTGAATATACGCGTGTGTATAATATAATAATACAACGCGAAACCGCCCAAGTTACCAAAGTAGATAACCTCTATGGTGTGCATACACTACACGTCACTGAGATACGCTAGGATGCTAGTCTTTGCTTCACGATTAAACAACGCGAACACTATGTTCTTGTTTCTTGTATTCAACTAATCGAACGAACCCTATTGGGTTATATATATCAACTGATTTGACTGACCAAGGAAAAGGAAATAAATACATGCATATGACATTCATATATGTGATTCATGACATATGACTTTCATATATGTAATCTGCATGTGCATGACATTCAATATATATGTTGCATCTGAATGTGCATGCGAAAGGTTTTTGGTTTTGTTTTTAATGACGTCTAACTTTTATAAAAACTATCTATCATGAATGAATGAGGTGAGGACAATATATAGCCTGAAGACTTGTTCTTCAAGTCATACTCAAACACCTCCTCTTGTTTGCTAGAAACGACATTCGAACCCCTCCTTCTTTTCTTGTTCGACCATTTAATTATTTCGTGAAACATATTAATATAATTAATATACAATATATTAATTACATTAATAAACGTATCCTCTGTGTAAACGCGTGTGCCCCCGAAGGCATCACATATTTCGGTCGTATATTTATTTATGATATAGACATATCCTAACAGACACCCGAGCCCCTAGAATCCTATGGCTGGTTATAGACAAAGGGAGGGGACATGGTGGCTTATTTTTAGCTAGATGATCCCTTACTAGTATAAACTTTGGCTTATTTGATTTGTTTCTATCTCATTTCAAAACACATACTTCAAAAATTTACACACACTTCTGCTCTCCTTTTTCGATGCTTGAACGAAATTTGTACCAAGGAGGGGGCAAGAAGGCTTGTTTTTAGGTAGGTTGTCTAGTTGGTACATGAATATATGGTCCCTTTTGCTTTCAAAACACACATAGTTACAAAAAAACACATAAAAGATCAAAAATATCCTCTCTTCCTTCTTGGCTAATTTCAAACATCAAACCCACCAAAAACACACTTATTTTTCAAGTTTTGATCAAGAACATGAAGGTCTAAGTCATCCGGGTTGATACCAATAGGCACAGGTTCATAAAAACTACGTTTGGGTAGTCGGTTCGCGTTCATTCTCGCTCTTTTGAAGCCCTCTTTGTAAGTTTTATAAATTTTTATTTAACTTGTAATTTTGTGTGTTAAATGATGCATAGATGTTAGTTGTATGGCCCGTTTGTTAAAAATCGAAAATAAAAAGTTTGTGAAAAGTTATAAAAGGGTGCATTTGGTTCGAATAGAAATAAAAAAAGGATAAGGTTTTGTTAGTTTTGATATCGTGGTCGTGATGGTTGAAAAACATTTGTTGCTAATTAGCTTATTTTTGATAATAGCTTATTTAGCTTATTTATAAGCACTTTTTGGCTTATTTTGGGCTTAAGGTGATTCGAAAACCACAAGGATGTTAGTAGAAGTATTATTGGTTCTTTCTCTAGTATGTCATATTTTTATGGACTATTTTTATAACTTATGGTGATAACCAAATATAATACGTAGCTTATTAGCTTATGTTTAAGTATTGTGGTCTGGACTATTTTGTTAGCTATTGTTTTGGGCTTATATTTACTAATGGGCTTTAGTATTAGGCCTAAAGTATATAATATACATATAAATATCTTAACGGATCCTTATTGGGCCTTGAGGCCCAATAAGCGTAAACTAGTCATTTTAAGAGATTTGACGGACTTTTGGAAAGAGAAACATGTTTATGAATTTATTTTGGAAGTCGTTTGGGAAATACGTTTTGGTGAACATTGAGAAATATGGATTTTTGGCATTTTGTTGGAAAATGGTGAATTAGTGTAAAATTGTTTGAAATTAAGGTTTAAAACCTTGGAAAATGTGGTATAAACGTACGGGTCATGTCGAAATTTCGTAAAAAATCTATACTTAAATTTTTTACTAAAAACGTGATTTTCTATAAAATAATAAAATATTATTATTTTAATAAGTCGACTAAAAGACAAAAAATGTATTTTTCAAAACTTTTCTAAATCGTTTAGTATAATTAAACGCTTCATTTTTTATAACTTAAATGATGAATTAATGGTAACTAAGTGTACCGAATGGAAGTACCGATATATATATAAGTATTTATTACTTATCTATTATATTCAATAGTATAAGTATATATTATACTAAGGTACGAGTGAAGTATGATATTTTTGGAGTTAAGTTGTTAACCATCACACCATTGAAAACGTTAAGAATAACCGTACAACGCGCATCTGACCTCTATGCATAAAACCTAAAAACTATTTTGGAAATGAGTGTCTAAGTGGAATATTAATTGGACTAGGTCGTGTTCGAACGTCGTTGCATTTGCTTGTTTGATTTTGAGTTGGCTGTTTGAGACTTTTGCTTGAGGTGAGTTCTCGTAGCCCCATTTTTATTGTTTTTCTGTTGGGGGAAAATGATACTCAAATGTGTTTTGAACTGTTTTCTGAACTATGTGAAATGTGGTTTTGTTTTTGGGACAATTATGTGCTTATGACTGCTATGTGAATATTATGTGGTTTGATTGTACTTGCATGCATCGAGATGCACGGCAATGTATGTGATTGGCAAGGATTTGCCATGTCTTGTGTGGTCCTACCCTAATCTAGTGCTCCAGCTGGTAGGCCCTTTAGGTGCATAAGTGACATATCGGAGTTGCGGCTCCAAGAGCATTGGTATATGCTGGTTTGGTGACTAGCGGGGATGCTAGGTCATCACACATGATTAGCGGGGATGCTAAGTCATAGGTTTGTTTGCATATATTCACTGTCATATTGCACAATTGTCCAACGGTTGAAATATTGACACATGTACTGGGTTTTGATTCAAACCTACGAGCTCACCAACATTATTGTTGACGTCTTCGAGTATCATTTTCAGGTGAAGAGAATGATCGTTAAGGTTGAGACGTGTGATAGCAGACTTTATGTGTATCCTGTATGGATCACTTTTAAGAAGTCTTGCTTATTTAGAAGTATGTTATGGATTTGTTTCCTTGAGGATTGTTGTTCTAGGATTGATATGGACCCCTGTGTGGGCTTATGATTGTAATAATTGGCGACTATGTGTTGTGTTCTTGATTTGGGACATCACTCAAGGTTGTATTGAGGTTGATGGTCATCATGACACTTTTCATTTATGCATCTTAGTATTCCTCTATTATGTATCTTGTGTTATTATTGATAATTATGTTACATTCCCGTGTTTTTGCCTATGACGGGGTGTGACATAGAGCCAAGGTTATAGAGAACTAGGTTGCATATCTTATCTAGACTATAACCGTTTTCACAAACATTGCATCACATAAAACTTTTTCATAAGCATACACATTACTTGCATACACTATTTTCTTACATGATATATATACGTGCTTACCCTATCTTGCGTATATTTCTACACTTGTCTTATATATTATACTTATATAAACCTTTGATTGTCACAACACTATGACCACACCTCATCCCACACCTTTTTTTACTACTACACCATGTATCGGAGTATTTGCTCCGTTTGTTATCATATCCGATTCTAACGATGAAATTACTACCCTACCCGTTAGACCATCACCACTATCACCAGATCGCACATCAGCTTTGTTAATGCTATTGAGACTATTGCTATCTATGAGACAAAGAACCGCATGGCTCGCGAGTCAATGAGCCAGATTGAACGACAGAAAGTCAAAGTCGCAGAGAATGCTAGCAACAAGAGGAAGTAGGAAGGTAACCACAGTGGAAGCTCTAGCCAACAACAAAACAAAGGACATAAAGTAATTGGAGCACACACTGCCTAGCCAAGCAACAAGAAAAGGCTATGCTGGAAATCTACCATTGTGTAACAAGTGCAAGTATCACCACACTGACCCGTGTGCAGCAAAATATGGAAATTGCAAGCGGTTTGGTCATCAAACTAGAGATAGTAGGGCCCCAGTCCCGAGAGCGAAACAGAGGCCCTCGGTGGTAAAAAAGAAAGCTGAAGTTACCTGTTATAAGTGTGGAAGGCTAGGACATTACAAGAGTAATTTTCCAATATGGAAGTGTCAGAACCATGTGAACAAGTACTGGAAAGAAAAAGCGTGCGGAAACTCTAGCATCGTAGAAAATAATGTTAATGTTTAAGGAGAAACCTTCTCGTATTACCTAGTGAAACCTAAACGAGAACTTTCTTAGACTCTATTTCCTATAGGAATTTATGTTGTACTTTCTTTTGAATTTCGTTGTACGCGTGAATGATTTAAATTATCTATCAAACTTATGTGTCGTGAAAACCTTGTTGATTTTACTTTAACTCTATTTATTTATGCAAGCCACTCCCTAAACTATTATAACCCTTCAAACATTTTCCCAACTACATTATAAACCATTTCACTACCACATGATAAATTATTTTACAAATCAGTATCTTACAAATCAGTATCTTACTATCGTCAAATGAACTAACATCTTATAAACTATTTCACAATCTCTTTATAAACTATTCCTACTCTCGTTAATAAACTATCTTACTGTCATTAATAAATTATCTTACTATCGGGTAATACCCTCATTTTATAAACTATTTTACTATCATCTAGTAAAAGGACGCCTTATAAACTAGGTTCTTACCATCACATAAACCATTTTGCTATTTCCTAATAACCTATTTTGTTATTGCCATGAAAAAAATGTTTTACCATCACCTTATAAAATTTTTGCTAACACTTATAAACTATTTCACTAGTATTTCATAAACAAATTTACCATCATATATAAATTAACTCGCTATCATTTTTCAAACTAAGTTGCTTCCATCTCATAAATTATTTTGCTACCTGATGAGGTGTCCTTTTATACACTATTTCGGGGTAATTTAACCCCTTAAGTCATGTAAATATGCCCAGATTATGTGCTTAATCAATTATTTTCAGGTTTTTAGCACTTGAATGGCATTTGGAGGAAATACACGTGCCTTGGGCTCATTTGGAGAAGAAACGGACAAGACTACAAACATACATCAAATCTCTTAAAGAAATGTGCTCACATAGTGTGGAGACGGCGTCGCTAGCATAAAGCGACGCCATCATGATCTATCTAGTGACGGCGTCAAGACGTAACCGACTCAAATCAGATCTAGAAGATTCTACTTTGTGATGGCATCGCGACTACAACTGGACGCCGTCTCAGCGATTTCTCTATATTTACAAAACTAAATTTAGGGTTTTAAGTGTGTAACTCTGTACAACTTTTAGGAGCTGAACTCTAAGTATTTTGTCAGCTTCTAGGCCGTCTTTAGGGCCTCAAAACCCTATTGTAACTAACCTTGATCCATGTTTTTATCAAGTAATATTATTTATCTTTAATCATTCAATATGTCTATGTATTGTTTGATTGATTTATGTCCTTGCTTCCTTTATAACATGTTAGGCTAAACCCTCCCTTGTATTTACTTATGATTGCATGAAAGTTGGATTGTAGATCTTTTACTGTTGCTTTTTGTGATGAATGTACGCATTAGGCTTTAGAAAACTAGCCATAAAATATTAAATTAGCATAGACGTCTAAGGAAACGCGAGAAGTGTAGAAAGGATACCATCGGTAACAGTCTTCATACTACCTTACCCCTAATATGGTTGATCCCACTTAAGATATTTCAATTGCATTTAATATATTATTAGGGGCCTTATAATAGTCTTCATACTACCTTACTTGTGTGTTGCCTCAACGGAATCTTAAATAGACGACGGGTTCGTGTAAATCGTTCATGACTTAGGAAATACTTACACAGATCGTCATGAGTGTGACAAGGCAATAGGATTAGGAGAAGCAATCTAAGGAGTAATGCATGATTAAGTAAATACACTATTTTATCATAAAGTTATCACCAGTAGCATAGATTATATTTAGTTTAAATAATTACTTAATCAACCAACCTTTCAAATCCATGATTTTACCTGCTTTCTATAAAATATAAAAATACAAAAAGAATCTCCTTTCAATCCCGTAGATCTCGGTTATCCTCTGTTCGAGCCTTCCTAACCTATTCCCTTGGAGAACGATAACAACCCCTGAGTCTTGCCTATACTACGTTACAACGATTAGGTACACTGCCTAGGGAGTTGTAAAACTTCATGTATAAGTCTTTACGACAACCGCACACAACTCTTTTAAAAAAGACCTCTTTAATAGTAATGAATAATACTTGCGCCTAGCAGGGGAGGTTTGATCCTTTACCAAGCCTATGGTAATTTATATGCTGTGACAGGTAATGAGTGTTAATTTTTCGTTTCCCCATAGTTGTTATAATTTATTATACACCTGAGTGAAAGAGAGAATCCCAAAAACTTATGTGAGGTGCAAGTATATACTTTCCGTGCTTTTAATTACGAGGTCTAGAAGGTTGTGTTGTAAACTGCTTTTAAAGAGTAGGTTAAATGCCCTCAATATTACTATTGTCTAGGTAGAAAAGCTCATTTGCTTGAGGATAAACAAATCCCAAGTGTAGGGGTATTTGATGAGGTGTCATTTTATACACTATTTCAGGATTATTTATCCCCTTAAATCATGTAAACAGGCCCAGATTATGTGCTTAATCGTTTGTTTTCATGTTTTTAGCACTTGGATGGCATTTGGAGAAAATACACGTGAAGACTACGGACCTACACCAAATCTTTTGAAGAAATGTGCTCACAGAGTGTGGAGACGGCATCACCAGCATAAAGCGAAGCCATTGTGATCTATCTAGTGACGGCGTCAGGACGTAACTGACTCAAATCAGATCAGAAGATTTTACTTTGTGACGGTGTCGCGACTACAATTGGACGCCGTCGCAGCGATTTCTCTATATATACAAAACCAAATTTAAGGTTTTAAGTGTGTAACTTTATATAACTTTTGGGAGCCAAACCCTAAGTATTTTGTCAGCTTCTAGGCCGTCTTTAAGGCCTCAAAACCCTATTGTAACTAACCTTGATCCATGTTTTAATCAAGTAAGATTATTTATCTTTAATCATTCAATATGTCTATGTATTGTTTGATTGATTTATGTTCTTGCTTCTTTTATAACATGTTAGGCTAAACCCTCCCTTGTATTTACTTATGATTGCATGAAAGTTGGATTGTAGATCCTTTTACTGTTGCTTCTTGTGATGAATGTGCGCGTTAGGCTTTAGAAAACTAGCCATAAAATATTAAATTGGCATAGACGTCTGGGGAAACGCTAGAAGTGTAGAAAGGATACCATCGGTAACAGTCTTCATACTACCTTACCCCTAATATGGTTGATCCCTCTTAAGATATTTCAATTGCATTTAATATACTCTTAGGGGCCTTGTAATAGTCTTCATACTACCTTACTTGTGCGTTGCCTTAACGGAATATTAAATAGACGGCGGGTTCGTGTAATTCGTTCATGACTTAGGAAATACTTACACAGATCATCACGAGTGTGACAAGGCAACAAGATTAGGAGAAGCAATCTAATAAGTAATGCATGATTAAGTAAATACACTATCTTATCATAAAGTTATCACCAGTAGTATAGATTATATTTAGTTTAATTAATTAGTTAATCAACCAACCTCTCAAACCATTGATTTTACTGCTTTCTATAAAATATAAAAATACAAAAATAATCTCCTTTCAATCCCGTAGATCTCGGCTAAGCCCTGTTCGAGCCTTCCCAACCTATTCCCCTAGAGAACGATAACAACCCCCGAGTCTTGCCTATACTACGCTACAACGATTAGGTACTGTGCCTAGGGAGTTGTAAAACTTCTTGTTGAAGTCTTATGATGACTGATAATCGTCTAATTACGTATCAAACAAATAACCCTCAAATATATATAATATATATACGTATACATAAGCAAAGTATCATACAAATTATTCTTAGGAAAGAATAATAAGTAATCAACACGGGTATCGTTCTCCTCGGTGAGAGGTGAATGGAAATTTACGGTTATGTCGAGAATCGAGCTTGAATGTCATTAAAGATTTGGTTTTGGTTTCTAATTCTAATAACGCAAATGGAAAGCAATTAAAGGCACACTAATCTAAGAAATAAAGCAATCAAACATTTAAATCTAAAAATGTCTACTTAATAAAACGTGACTCAATAATTAAATGTATCAAAATTAAACCTTAAAAATTTAATTTGCAAATTTATAAAACCTAAATGTATTAAAATAATTTTTGAAAAAGAAATTATATTTTTAGACTTTTATTTTATTTTTTATGAATTTAAAACTAATTTAATCTAAATATATTAAACTAATTTATAAAAATCTAAAAAGTTTAAGAAAGATGCTTTTAACTATTTAAAACTTAAGAAAAATAAAATGAGAAAATTAGCTAAAGACAATAAGCAGTTAAAAAGCATATAAGCAAAATAAGCTAAACTAGAAATTGCATATATGAATTTAATGGAAGAAGTCTTTAACAGAGCGCGGATGGAAAATGCATTGTGTGTGTGAAGGGGAGGTTACAGGTTCGAACCGTGTGACCTTTCTTTTTGCAAAACTTTTTATTTTTCATTTTCTTTTTGAAAAAGCTCAAGATAAGACAAAAACAAGCTACTTTATTAAAGGAACTTAATGCTAAAACTTATTAATAAGCTAGATAAAGCTGATGAAAATGACAGCAAGCTTAAGTACTTGTTTTTGGCTTTTTGGCTTTAAACAGCTATATTCAAACTTGAATTTCAATAATCAAAAAGGCTCTTGAAAGGCTAAAAATTAAAAACAGATAAAGTCCTATATCATAACATATCAAATAAGCTGAAATTTAGAATAATGGATAAGAATTTAAGCTATAAAACTAGAAATGAAAGAGGGAACTTATGAAACTTATTTTTGGCTTTTTTGAGTTTTAAGGAAACTTTCAAGCTAGATTTCAATCACTAAATCTGATGCATTCTAGCTAAAACCTAAAAACAGATGGAGTTCATATCCTAATAAGCTAAAATTCACCAAACTTAAACAGATTAAGCTCAAATCTAACCTCAAAATTAAACTTCAAAATAAGACTTTCAAAAACTTCTAACTTGCATACTAAACTGAATTTTACTTATAACTTTTAAAAGGCAATCTCTAATGAAACTAACTCAAAGAACTTGTATTATGATGCAGTAAGAACCAATTCAAATTACCAAACCTTTAACTCTAATGCATTCTAACCAAATCTCCAAAACATAATCTAAGAAATCTAATAAAACAGCAGACTTAACACTAATTAATGAACAAACTTCAATCCTTAACAAAGCTTATCCTAACTCCATTAAAACTTCATTAATACCGATTTAAGAATAAAACATAAGTTTCTACTGCTTGATCTAAACACCTCCTTATTTTCTGAAAAGTACTTTTAAGCTAAAAACAGATTATAAAAAGCATTAATCTAAATGTAATAAGCAATATTAAGACAGAATAAGCATAATTAAAGTAGAATAAGCAGAAATAAGCAGATGCAGAAAATAAGCTAAGAAATGAAAAATGAAACATACCTTTGCCCTTTGCTCTAAACAAGGGCTTAAATGCTCTTAGAGCTTAATCTACAAGCTCCAGCTCATTTTCATGAGCTGGTAAAATCTAATAAGCCCATCTATGTTTGGCTTATCATCCAAAAATTAAGCATTACATTTAAGCATAGGTATTTATGTAATTTTAATGAAACTATGTTATATAGGAAAGCTTAAACTGATTTATTAGTAGCTTAAAAGAGAAATGAAAGCTTATTGATGATTAAGTAACATTCAATCACATTTCGAGTAAATTGCATAAAGCTAAAACTTGAAATTAAGACAGATTTGAAATGTAAACTGAATTTGCATTAATGAAAAGAGGAAATTACATTGTTTGAAAGGAAATTACATTTAAAATAAGAACAATAAGCTGGAAAATAAGCTACCCTAATCTACTCCTACTCTAAGCTAGATGATTTGCTATGTGTGATCTTCATCTCTATTTATAGTGAAACTAAGAAGCTTCTAGCAAGAGAGGAGCGTCCAAAATCCTTCCTTCCTGGCCCTTGATCTCAATCCATCATAATCTGAACCCTTGATTTGATGCCACGTCCCATCAACCAATCAAAACCTTTAGGATTGCTAGCGTGGCTATGTGATTGTCAGGCGTGTTAGAGGCTTCTGAGAGGTGTAAAGATCGTGTGATTGGAGAAATGCCTTTATCCGTCACTAAAATGTGTTTATCGTTAAAAAACAGGGAAGGGAGGAGTGATGAATAGTAATTTTAACTTGGGTCGCGTTTAATTTTATTGTTGACTTTGGACTGCAGGGTGGGAATGGGCCAGAAATGATAAATATTTTTTTATCAATTTGGCCAAGGACATAGTAGGACTTTTGGAATTGAATTTGGACTTAATTTATAAAAGGGTTTATGGTTAAATACTGTAGGATCCCGATTAACACTTCACTTCATATAATCACAACACAAATCGGAACTAGAAACTAGAAAGAAATAAAGGTTTTAGAGAGAGAGAGAGAGATGAGAGAAAAGAGGAAAAGGATATATTGAAAAATGAAAACTAGATATTTTCTAAAAAGAAAATATCTATATATATGAGATATTTTCTGAAAAGAAAATATCTAAATATATATATACCCCTACACATTTAATGTGACGCGCGGGATATTTAACTAGGACCCGGGCTCGGGTTTTGCTTGGGATTAAACCCGAAACATATACAATATTAGATTAACTATCGAGCCCGATTCCCGATATTATCCTATTACAACATTAACTAATTAAAGACCGAAGCTCCATCGTAGAGTGACCGAGCTTCCTTGTTCAACTCAATAAATTGAGGCTAACAATCTCCCCCGAAGTGAGGTCTTGAACACGGGAACGAGCTTCCTTTATTGACTCAATAAAATTGAGGCTAACAATCTCCCCCGAAGTGAGTTCATTGATGACACTAAAACCCTATACTCCTTCATGAGATCAGTAAAGATTGCATTTGTCGTATAAGCTTCGCTGTTGTCTGTCTTTGTCTCGTTGTAAGCTTGTTCCTTCATGCTTTGCGATCTTGACTTTGAGCCTTTGTCATTGTCTTTATCGTCTTTGCCATCTTGCGATCTTATGTCTTTGACCAACATGCTCATACTTTTGCATTATCTTGAAAGCTTCAAATCAGAGTTTGCGGAAGTCTTTGTCTTTAAATCTTGAGCTTTCTAGATAGTATGTCTTCGTAGATTGAGCATTTGAATGGGATTGGGTTGCCGTTACCACCGTTTGACCTGCAGGTTTACGTTAGTGATAAACGAGAAAATTGATTTGAAAATCAATCGACGTGTCACTCGTTAAAGAGTTTTTTTTGTAACACATCGAGAGTGTCATGTTTTTATCAAAATTCATCAACCGTCAATTCATTTACTGGACCAAATCGATATCCAGTTGTCACAAGTTTGATTCATATAGAATCTCGCAAGTCACCTACCGCAGTGCTGTTTGAAGATGAACCTGGAAGATATCCATTTCGTCATTGTGAATACTAAAGAGTATCACTCTGAATAATCCTGCAAATATCACAATAATATAAGCGTAGGACTCTTGATAACAGCTTGTGAACCTGATGATGTCCAACAAGGTTAGAAATGGAATTTTTCCTACAACGAATTTTAGATTATCTCATTGCTCTAGACTCGATTAGTGCATTTTGGTTTTAGTACTCGGAGGCTGGAGCATATTGCCACCTATTCAATATCAACAATCTCGAAGTGAGATGTCAATAGATAACGTGTGTATCTCCGTGACAAATGAGACAAGTTTCTGTTGAGAGAAACCTGAATGGCTGGGAAGGGTTGTGCATTGCATCACTGGGTCCATGATGTCGTTTTCAATGTCAGCAATCAACTTGTGATTCTGACAGCATATTTATTGACCCGGTTTCTGCCTTAAGTTGTGTGGAGGGCTTCTTTGTTTAGACCCTTTATCCATACATTTCTTTTTCATTCTTCAACGCCTTCAATGCTTACCAAGACGTCATTACTAACACCTTGTTGTGATTGTTCCAGTGTTAACTCAATCTTAGTCGGCATTATTCCCATATACATTCATCTCCAATCATACCTAAGGACTGCTATTTCTAACTTTGGATTATCCTTGGGTAGATCCTCCGGTTCTGGTTGGATCATAGGATTGATTCCTAACCTAACCACCTTATGACTTCAGATTCGTCGTGAAATTAAGATGTTGTTGGGTATAAGATCGAACCATAAAACCTTTTCTTCAGCACCTTGAGTCGAATAGATCATATAATATTTTAATTACATTTTCTCCCCTTATTTTAAATAATAAACACTTTGTTTTTGAAATACCTTGTGATTAAAATATGTCTTGAAAAATCTGTGGGAGAAAATATAGTCAGCATGAATGGTTTGGAACATTTTGATAATGTTTTGAATACATAAGAATGGTCGTTGATGATGTATCCAAGAACATTAAAACTTTGTTTTTCGAAAAACTCCCCCTCAAGAATAGGACCAATTGAAAAATTGTTGTCTTTTGAAAACATTGTGAGGGTTGGAGTGTTGAACACACAATTTTGAAAGATTATGAATTGTCATCGAGAAATTCTTGAAAAATTGTGTTCAACTTTTTGAAAAACCATATGTTAGAGGACTTCTCTTCTAACGGTAAGGGTAAGCGCACTGAAACGTACACTATCCTTTTTCTTGAGCTAAAAACATTGAATGTCTTGTAAGAACAGCTCAAGACCGAGAAACGTTAATTTTCTCGTTGTGAGGATAAGTTATAAACCTTCCTTTATTTGAAGTCCGGGTTATGTACTGACATTTGCACATAAGCCATTTAGAAAATTAGAAATGACATGTTTTGAAACTATTTGAAAAAACGCTCACTCGAACTTCATTAACACTCCATGTCAATGTTAATCGACATTGTCTAAGCACGTAACTGTTATCGATTCCTAGAGAACATGTCGATAAGATCTTTTGTGAAATTTTCTGATTTTCTCTGATTTTTGTATTTATTTACTTATTGTCCTCAAACATCATTGTTATATGATGGTTGGAATAGTAAATCCAACCTTAATCGTGATGTAACTTGTCTTGTTTTGCTTAACAACAACTTTGGAACTAGCTTGAACTTGACTGTTCATTTGCTGTGTCTTGAATGCCGAGTTCTGAACGTTTTATGATCAGAAGTCATGTTGCCATGAAAGACCAGGAAGTTGATCTGCTATGATCAAAACCTCTTTTGAACTTTGAGGAACGGGGCCTGAAGTGTTATTTTCAGCAGACACCATTAGACATTGATGACCGAGGCTTGAACTGCTGTGTTCAAACGTCATATCTTTATGCATCCAGAGTCAACAATGAATAGGATGAGTTGTACAATCTGCAAGAGAGTTAGAGGACGATGGAACAGTGGACAAATTGGATCCTAAGGAATTGATATCTTCAAGACATTAGTTATCCTAAAGACAATGTCCTATAGTGGACTATACTAAACTTGTTGTTCATCACTTCCTAACCTTAGGCATCCATATCTTTTGGACCTAATTGCTTTTTTGTGTCTATGTATAAAACTGAAGGACAACTCTTAGCTACCATCCATTTCCATTCCTGTATTGTATTCTCCATACAACTTCCTATAGTACTCTAACTCATGGATTTTCTGAATATGTATCTGATGCAACTGTTTTCTTATGGTGTTGCAAAACAATTTGTTCGCTTTTCTCTTGGGTTTACTAGCACTAAGAGGCAACTACATAGGCTTCTTAAGTCTAGCATTCAACGTCTTTCAAGTATCGAGAAAACCTCAAGCATCAGATTAGAATTAAACAGACATGTTCACATTCTGCACAAACAGCAAATGCATTCGAAGTTCTGTGAGTTGAACTGTCATTACAACGCAGTTACAACTTTATTTTCTAAAATACTAAAATCCTATGATGGTCTTCTACTTTCCTTCTTTGAAACTTCCACTGACTATTGTTTGTCACTCCTTAATCTTTAACTTGAAGCACTTAAGCTGTGTCTGCTAACACTAGTCTGTGAATTACTCCTGAAGATTTAGACATGTAAGGATTAGTAGTCCTAGAAGCATGAGGCAACTGTGGTGTTCAAGTTTGTGTTGATGAAGGCAATTCTAACATATCCCTGTTTAAAGCACTATTTGTGTTTACGAATGCGGTTGTTTCTATTCTGAGCAAACTCTTGTGGAGTGACTGGTTTAAATAAACCATCCGACACATTAGTTTTATTAACCGACTGTTTCGTTTGAAAACTTCTCATTTCAGGAGAATTTGAAAAAGGAGTCGGTTTTCCTAAAACTGATGGTTTTGGAATCCGTAGACGCATTTTGTTCCGAACAACAGGGTTTTATCACTAGTTTCCACCAGACGTTCCTTTTGTTTACCAAATGAGTTTCCTTTAACTCATTTACCACCATGTTTCTTGTCTTGCAGTTGACTTTCAAATACTTGTATTTCAAGATATGTTCAACGAGTTCTTTCCGAAATACATTTGAAGCATTTTCTTTGCACACTGGGTGTTTTTTCATCTGTATCTTTACAATGTTGTAATCGAAAAGTTCAAGAGAGTTATTGAGTGTTTTCAGTTAGCAAACATCTTCAAAAGCTTATTATGAACTTCTTTGTTAACAGATTCAGTTTGTTTTCGAAAGCTTTTGTGCAAGACATTCACATCTCTTATGACATCTATGAAGATACAACAAGCATCTGTCATTCCATATTAGCATTTAAATCAGACAGAGAATCAAAAATATGAACATGTCCCATCTTTAGACACACACTCTATCGAGAAGTAGAATCATATATGTTTGAAAAATCAGCCTTTTCTGATTGCAAGTTTGTCAAGCTCCTTTCAAGGGAATTAACCGTACTCCAAATCATCCAATCTTCTCTTTTAGTTTCAATAGAATAAACCAATGACCTGTCTAGTATAGTTTGTCTGAAAGAGCATTAATAAGATTTTTGATCAAAACTCCATACTCTTAGCAGTTGGGTTAGGCAATGCACTACTAAGTATGATTAGACCACATTTGTTGACAAATTGTCTACCAAATGATTGAAGTTGTTGTCATTTCGTTATAAATTAGTCCTACTTTTACTAATGGATTTTTAGACATGGGTTGAAATCCAACGTTTTTAGCAATGTTTGGCTTGTCCTAACAAACGCTTTTCTCCACATTGTCTTCTAACTTCCTTTAGCAGCGTTCCCAACTGAACAAGATAGGCTTTGGATGGTGTTTGAAAGTTTTCATAAGACTGTTTTTGATATGTTTAATTATATGGTTTCCACTGTGTCTTTATATCCAATTTGATCTACTCTCCTTTTCACAAGAGTCACTGTCTCTTCCCCATCGGGCAAAATCGGTTTGCAGGATCAAATTCATATGGATCCATACAAACGAGCTGTATCAGATGTGAGCTTTCCTTGAGGTACTTTGGATTAGCAAAGGTTCATCTACCATGAGACGTTGCACATTTGGGTGCTAACAGTAAGGTCCTGAAATGACTGATTGCGTTTATTAAGAATTTCATTTAAAAACTTTATTTGATTTGTCCATTTCAATCATCGTGTCAATGTCTTTTCCCTCCTTAACCTTTAAATCTCAAATTACCTTAGTTTTTCTCTTTGATTTGACCTGCAAATTGTACCTATAACAGACCGTTTTACAAGCTCTTCGTATTTCTGCTTGACAACGAAATTTCAACTGGAATTTCTGTTGAGGATTGTTAACTGGATAGACATAATGAATGAATAGTTTATGAATTATAATTGTGAAAGATTTTTTGTTGGATCTTAAGTGATCATGATGTGATTGAAGTTGTGGTGTGGGAAGCAATTCATGTTTAAGGATTTTACACGTCTATGATTAAAACCGATAAATGAATTAACGGGATTTTACAAAATCAATAGAAAACCGTGAGTGATTTGATTCGGAATCAGCGACGAAAAATTCAAAAAAAATTGAAAAATGTAAATTTCTCATAGAAAACGATGGTTTTGGGCTTCGAAAAATCCTTACCAGCTAAAGGGTGGTTACACCGTGATCCGTCTCGTTTTTCTCTTCGATTTGAGAGGTCACGGGCCTAAAACGGACTTACGGATCAAAAGTTATGGCTGTTTTGGTGAAACCGTTTTCTTCACACAAGATTGCTAGAAATTTTTTTTTCGTTCGGTCCAAATTTTTTTTTGCTCGTTTGGTTCCGCTCGTTCGGTTCCACTTCTTCGAATATCCGCTCGTTCGTTTTCCGCTCGTTCGGATTTCCACCTCGTATCGGTTCCAGCTCTCTCGTCCACTCGTTCGTACCAAGCTTCGTTCGATTTCAAGAAATTTCCGCTCGTTCGGTATTTCCGCTCGTTCGGTTCCGCCTTCGGCTTTCAAGAAATTTTTCCGCATTCGGTTCGGATCGTCCTTAACTTTCACTCGTATCGGCGAATCCTCTCCAAGTGAATGAACTCGTTCGGTCCTTCAAAAATTTTACTTCGATCGGTTCAAGTATTATTCCTCTCGTTCGGTTCAAGAAGTGTTCTCGTTCGGCTCCAAGATGAATGCACTCGTTCGGTGCAAAAGTTTTTCCACTCGATCGGTTGTACAAGGTTTCCCTCGTTCGGTTGTTCAAGTTTTCTCTCGTTCGGCTCTTGTGAATGTTCCACTCGTTCGGTTAACCTGAAAAAGTTGCTCGATCGGTTCAAGACGTTTAAACTCGTTCGGTGCTGTTTGAGATGTTACTCGTTCGACTCTTCCGTGAAAAAAGGACTCGTTGTATCACAAATAAGCCACGACAAACACTATGAAGAATAAGCTTGTAAATAAGATATTATAAACATTTGACAGGACTAAACAAAGCTAATAGGCCACGTTTTGTTTGACCCATCTCACAACAAACGTTTTTTTTTCAAAATAAGGATGTGTGGGGTTTTTTCTCTTCAAACAAAAACAAATTCACCATGATTACGGAAAAAAATATCCCGAAATGAAAACAAACAAATTTGCCGAATGATCAGCTTAAAATTTTTTTACCACAAATAAATCACTAAACCCACCCGAGGCTTGATACCAATTGTAGGTTCCCGATTAACACTTCACTTCATAACACGAAACACAAATCGAATCAAGAAACTAGAAAGAAGAAAAGAGATTGTTTAAAGAGAGAGAGAAGAGAGAGAGTTGAGAGAGAAGAGGAAAAAAGATATATTGAAAATGAAAAACTAGATATTTTCTAAAAAGAAAATATCTATATATATGAGATATTTTCTGAAAAGAAAATATCTAAATATATATATACCCCTACACATTTAATGTGACGCGCGGGATATTTAACTAGGACCCGGGCTCGGGTTTTGTTTGGGATTAAACCCGAAACATATACAATATTAATATCTATCGAGCCCGATTCAACGATAATATTCCTATTACAACATAACAAATTAAAGACCGAAGCTCCATCGTAGAGTGACCGAGCTTCCTTGTTCGACTTAATAAATTGAGGCTAACAAATACTTCAATGCTTAATGTCGACCTGACCCAATAAATGGGTACGGGTTGGCCCATTAAGGATGAATACGCCTTTGGATTCGGTTTTCCCTACTCTTTCCATTCTCGTGCTTGGGTTTTTCCGATTTGCCTTTGATTTTGTCCTTTATTGAATATCTGTACCTGAAAGACACAATTTACAATACAAATAAATACATTATATTTCTCATGTATTTTTTTGTCATTATTGGTCTTTTTAGCTCGTTTTAATAGGTAAAAGGTATGTGTATTTAAGCACATACCAGAATCCCCCATACTAATATTGTCGTGTCCTTACACAATGTCATAAATTCACACTTAGAAAACCAAAAATTTCAACCCCCTTAGACTAATTACCTCAAAAAGTAGCTAAGTGTTTATCTAAGGGGATTAAAAAATCACTAGTTTTGAAAAGCTCTCCGTTTTACCATTTTTGTGCATTTATTATTATTATCATAACTTTAAGGATGACAGAACAAGAAACACTAAAAGGATAAATTCATCGTCCTTGATTTTTCACCTGCCCCAAACCAAGCTTAAAAACGAAATCATTGTTAAATACAAGTTAAGATGCTAACACTACTCATAAATGCTAATTGTGTATGCATAGCTACTTTCCGCTCCCTTATTCCTAAATCCTCTAAAGGTTTTATTCTTATTATTGGTGACAAATAAATTAAATTCTTATTCATATAAAGTAAACCCGGTTTAGACCACAATTAGTTTGAAATCCTTTCCTAAAGAGACGATATGGTGAGAATAAGGTCCACATTAAGGTTCTAATTTCACATGATTTAGGGGTTATCCTTTTTATTTCATCCGAAACAACTCAACTACGAGTCCAGAGACGGAGGCTTTATTTAGATAACCTCAGAGTCAAAATTTGGCTTTATTCTTATTATTATTGCAACATTATTAAACCTCGGTCCTTTAAACAACTGCCACATTGATATGCGAGCCGACATGTCTCAGGAGGCTTATTTCCGACCTCGTGATTCCTCAAACCTTTTTTGAAGGCCTGCAACATCGTTTGGAGCCGGCAAGATGCATGCAACACTTTTTCATCTCAGATGATTAACTATGATGCCTAATTTTAGAAGACTGCCACATCGGTTGTGAGCCGGCAAGAGGCAGTAAACTTTTATCAGCCCATAGTTTTATTATTATTATTATTACCTCCACCCTTTAAACGACTACCACATCGGTTGTGAGCTGGCAAGAGGTAGTGGTCTTATTTCGGCTTCGGTTTATTACATAACTATTATTATTATAGCTAAATGTCGAGTTCTATTGTCTTTTAACTACCTAGACAACGTAGTCGAGTCCGTTAGGATTGGTTAGCACTATTTTCCCCACCAAACACTGACAAAACCTTGATGTGTACCTTACTTTCACCAGAAGGAATCTCTACGAAGTGATTTAAACTAAGAATCGCAAAAACCTAAAGTAACTTTATTTATTCAACAATTATATAACGTTTATTAAGTTGATGGGAGCAAAAATCCACAATTAATCTCTATGAGCCTTAAAGAGTTCCAACTACTCTATGTTTAGCATCTAACTTATATAAAACTCTATCATTTTTTATTCTTCGCAAATTTAAAATCTTTAATAAAAAGATCCGCGAATGCTTAGTCTAATAAAAACAATCTTAGCCTATTTAAAGTTTATCATGGAAACTTACAAACTCTTGGCTTTTTCAAGCTAGAATTCGCGTTTTAAAGCTTCTTGTATAAAAGACTAGCAAAAGCTTAAATTTATATAAGTTAAGGGGCAAGCTAGAGCGCAACATGCTCGATCAAGTCAAAATTTATTCCTAAAAAGACAAAACTGTGTCGAAACACTTATTCTCTTTTTCTAAAATTTTAAATTTTGGCATATTTTTGCTATTTTTGGTGGAAAAACGGGGTTACGTGAAGACAAGGAAAATGCAAGTAAGATCGAATCAAAAGATCCCCCCATACTAGAACTACACATTGTCCTCAATGTGAGACTGTCACCCTCATACTAATTTCAAGGCATAATCCAAATATTAAGGGGTTTCTACGCAAATCTAAATCTGTTTATTAAGTATGCTTAATAGATAAACGTTAAACCAATAAGATCTAGGATATCAGATTCCTAAATATAAGCATGTGAAGGATTAAAGATCGAGTGAACGATGGACAAAACCACAAACACGAGAGTCTTCATAATCCGGGGCAATCCTGGACATAAACCACAAACCACAAAACACGAAACACGAGAAAGGAATAGGCGAGCCTCCTCACATCACACTTATTAATAAATATTAATATACTACTACTAAGGATAAGCATGGGTTGCCACCCATGAAACGCTTGTTTTTGTGCGAGTCTCTAGCTTGACTCTCCCCATATCATCGTAATATTAGGGATGAAACAAGTGGAAGAGCAAACTTCCATTGGACATTCATATGCCACCGGCTTTAGAGAAGAAAAATGAAAAGCGGAGATGTCGGGGTCAAAAATGATATCCTCACTCCCGGAGGAGAGAGGAAAAGGAGAATTCACCGGATAAGTGAAATAACGAAGAAAAGTTCGGATAACATATGTGAAGGAAAGATAATGGTGATCCACAAAGGATAAGTTCACATATGTAGGAGAAAAAATTATCTCATGAATCCCGGGGTCAAAAACTTTGTCCTCGGTAATCAAATCATCAATTGGAGAATCGTACAAAATCTTCTTCCAATCATTCTCTTTAGATTCCAAATCAAATAAATCATCATTCTCTTCTAGAGGCGGTTCATCGGTGAACCCCTCGAGAATGGAAACAACGCTTATAGACGGATCATGGTGAAGAAGAAGCTCAATGTCGTCACTTGGGGCTAGACACTCATCCTCATTAGAATCGAAAAGAGGTGTGACTAGGAAATTCGACTCATCAAGATTGGAATCATAAGAATCCTTGCACTCGATGTCCTCTAACACCTCATCAAAAAGAGGATTTACGTCACTAGAGATAAAAACTTATTAAATGAAAAAGCTAGAATAAAGAAAATAAGCAACTTTAAAACTTGGATTCTTTTTGAAAAGTATAATAAGCCGGAATAATAAGCTAAAAAGCCATTAGTGGTCTTATAAAACAAAAAAGAGTTGTTTGGCTCTTTTTTTTGAAAATAATAAGCCAAGGAGCCTTAATAAGCTCACAATATTTAAAACAATGCTTACTAAGCATGGTTACAGAATTTGATCTAAAAACATAGGCCAAAAAGCTGGGAAAAAACTAGAAACCTAAATTAAGCTTAAAAACACTTCACTAACTACACCTAAGCTTAAATAAGCTCAAATTAAGCTAAGATAGGCTAAGCTAAGGCTAAACTACACTAATAAGCATTCCTAAACATGAGTAAGCTAAAAAGACAGCAATTCAGTCCCTGGGTGGCTTTTTGAGTGTAAAAATAAGTCACTTAAAGTGACTTTGGGGCTTAATGGCTTATGCCATTGAAAAGAGTGGCCAAAAATCTATTTAGAAAAGCTTTTAAAAAGTATTTTAAAACAAGAATAAGCCCTTAAATAAGCTTGTGAAAGCTGGCTTTGCTTAGTGTATGAATGAGTAATTCCAGCATTAGACTAAGTATAAGGAGCTTTTTCAATCTTAAAAATAAGTGCTTAATTGGAACTGTACAAGCTTATGGCTTGTACTTTTGAAAACTAGGATCTAAGAGCTTTTCAAAAATGCTTTTTGAAAGGATTTTGAGAAACAAATAAGCTTTGAAAAAGCTTATTAAAGGGCTGTTTTGTCTGTTTTTACACTTGCATAAACTTGGACAAGTTTGGACCCTTTTTACAGGGGTCAAGCACGCCTAAATCACATTCCACCAAATGCTAATAAACTCTCATAATGAGTGTGGAACACGGCTCCAAAGGGTTTTAGAGTAGCTTATATAAATAAGCTTGTGCAACCTGTCTAAAAGTGTCAGGTTTGGACAGTTAATACAATAAGGCTTTAAACTTGATTTTAACTTACAAAGACTAAAGATTAAACTAATTTTAATCTTAAAATGGCTAAACAAAGTTGGCTAAGTGACCACAACCCATTTACCTATCCCTATTAACCCATTTTGGGCTTAACCCAAACACTCCCTTAAGTAATGAAAAACCTTTTAAAAACTGTTTTTAAGAGATTTTAAGCAAAGGGTTTTGAAAAACAGATAACAAGCATCCATTAATAAGCAATAAGCAATTTTAAAAACACAAGAAACAAGACTATGAGTAAGCTATAAAGAATAAGCAGTTTTATAGCAAACTAATGACAGTTTTGCATAAAAACTTAAACTAAACACTTATTAAGCAAACAACAAACATAGATAAGTATAAACAACAATAATAAGCTAGATAATACAGGAAAATAAGGCTGTCTATAGCTAAATGAAAAAAAATGAAAAAGTATGAAATACTATGGTCCAAGTAATGGGAAACCTTAAAAATTAGCTAAGTAACCCTAAGTCGAATGTATTTTCTGAACAACTAATCATATGATATTCCAATTTCTGACCCATTTTCATACCTTGCTTCCTTTTTCTTCTTCTTTAATAACCTAGCACGGCAAAGCACTCTCCGAGGGCATGGAATGTCTCATTTTTTGGTAAGAATCTCTGCAGTAATGTCTCTGTTAGATTTTCGGGTTGAAATACAGGAAAAGTCCATTCAATTCTTGATGGAAATGGAGTTTTGCGAATTCTCCCCGGATCTGATGATCATTCGAGATCTTTCGAACATATGCGAGGGTTCCAATGTCATAATTGTACTTCGCTACAACACACAAGATGAGAGGGAAATAAGCAGAAAATAAGCATTGCTACAGTAAATGCAAAAAAATGAAAAAGATGACTTACAAAGGTCCAAGTAAAGGGAACCTAAAAACTAGCCTAATTAACCCCTAAGTCCAATGTATTTTCTGAATCAATAACAAAACCAATGCTATTCCATTTCTGACCCATTTTCATACCTTGCTTACTTTTTCTTCTTCTTTAATATATGCTCATAAAACTTAAATTTGTGGTTGAATAAAAAACACAAGAATTTGAATTAAGATTGACTTTTTCATTTAACTTGAAATCTACTAAAAACTTCATAAGATCAGTTACACTACAGTGTAATTAAACTAAAAACATAAAAATTAAAGTTGTATGGTTCTTGCTAAATCATAGGTCCTATTTATACAAAAAACGAATTAGCCTTGGTCTTTGGGTCTTCTCCTTGGTTTTCTTCCTGTGTTTCTTTGTAGAGACAAGAACCCCGATGTGTTTGTTGTGTGAGAGCATTTACAAACCCAATCTCAGCCCTTAGTAAGTAATTCAGTAAATACTGCTGTTGCTCCTCTCTTTTCTAGCCATCTTATTAGTTCTTGTAAGTAGAAATTAGAATTTAGTTTAAAGCACCTTTGTAATAATACATTAGCTTTTTAAAATTCATCTTTTAACTTTCATTAATAAGCTTTTGATTAGCTTTTATTTTCTTGAAGTAGTAGCAGCAGCAACTTAGAATTCTTACTCATTTCTTTTAATTTTTACTTTCTAGTTGTCATTCCAAAGTTTCTTTTATCTAGGTTTGTTAAATAACAATAGGATAGCTTATTTCTAAAAATTCAGCTTCTAAGATTTAGTTTTAAGCTTTTTAGCTTATTATGTTTAGCTTAATTTCAGTTCTAAGCTTGAACCTTCACTTTTTAACAGCTAATTTCTTCTTAAAATTGTTTACTTTCAGCTTAAGTCTTTTTAGAAATCTTTAGAACACATCTTAAGCTTCATATAGTATCTTTTGGTTTTAATTTTCATTTAGTAATAAGCTAGCAATAAGCTAAGTTTGAAAAGTTAGAATTTTAAAAGCAAAAGCTTTGTTTCTGTGGTGCAGTATTAAGTGCTTAATTTCTAGCTTATTCAGTGGATAAAAGTTCAAGTTGCTTTTGTTAAAGTTGTAGAGTAGAAGCTCATGAACAACTTTGTAGTTTTAAGTTTTAGCTTATTTTCATTTTTTAGATAAGCTCAAAATAAGCCAAGTCGTAGGGTCTGTTTTGTATTTTCTAGATAGTTTAGGGTTGCCCGTTTTCATTAAAGTGTAAATTTTTGACAGTTTTCCCGCTTACCCTTTACTTTCATACTTTGCACTTTCTACCCTGTATTTTTAGGTTTAATAAAATAGTTTTAATATTTTTACTTTTAGTTTAATAAAATTAGGGTTAGGTTTTTAATTGACAAAATTAAGGTTCAATTAGTTTATAAAATTTGGGCATTTTTGTTCCATTAAATTTCTGCACCTTTTTAGTAGATAAAAACTATTTTTCTTTATTTTTCCAATTAAATTTGTATTTTCTAGGAATTAAAATAGATTTTAGTAATTTCTTTTTCTTAAAAAATTCATAGAAAATAGAAAAATAGTTAAAAAATTCTAATTCTTTTTGTAATAATTTTCTTTTTCAGTCTAGTATTTTTGAAAAATAAAAATAGAATTTTAGTTCTAATTTTTAGAAAAAGTTTATTTTTATTAATTCATTTTTCTTTAGAAAATCATAAAAAAATTCAAAAATAGTTAAAAAATTCTAATTCTTTTTCCTAAAATTTTCTTTTTAAATTTGTGATTTTTAGGTATAAAATTTGTTAAAAGTAGTGCCTTAGATTTTAAATTTCAGTTTTAGCTTACGTTTTTTATTTTCGTGTATTAAAATTTCGTTCTAGTTAATTGTTTTTAATTGTGCTATTCTATTCGTAGTGTAATTCAAAATTAAAAAAGTCCTTTATCAATTCTTGACTCGAATCCGAATTATTCCCAAATCTCAATTCACGACTTCGTTGGGATACGACCCTGAGAATGAAACATACTTCCGGTAAACATATACATATTGTTGGTGGTATCGCTTTGCGTTTTAGTTAGTGAGATTTTATCTTTTATTTCTCTTGCTTGAGAAGTAATTTGGAAAAGGGATTTGGTCCGGGATTTAAAACTATATATATATATATTGACTAGGTGCTATATACTATGTTTTTTTTACAACACAGAATTCCCGTTTTCTGCACAAACACTAATGCAAAACAAACATATATCTATTTGCAGTTTTTGTCTGTTCTTTTGGGGTCATTTAAGTCATTTTTTCAATGGAAAAAGGTATGTGTAATTAAGCCAATACAGGTTCTCTACGCAAATTTAAAGCCGTTTATTAATTATGTTAATAGATAAACGTTAATCAATAAGATATAGGATATCGGATTCCCATATATAAGCATGCGAAGGATTGAAGATCGAGTGAACGATGGACAAAACCATGAGCATGAGAGTCTTTAAAATCTAGGCAATCTTAGACATAAAACACAAAACACGAAACACGAGAAAGGAAGAGGCGAGCCTCCTTACATCACACTTATTAATTAACATACTATTACTGAGGATAAGCATGGGTTGCCACCCATGAAGCGCTTGTTTTTGTGCTAGTCTCTAGCTTAACTCTCCCTATATCATCGGACATTTATATGCTACCGGCTTTAGAGAAGAAAAATGAAAAGCAGAGATGCCAGGGTCAAAAATGATATCCTCACTCCCGGAGGAGAAAAGAAAAGGAGATTCCACCGGATAGGTGAAATAAGGAAGAAAAATTCGGATAACATATGTGAAGGAAAGATAATGGCGATCCTCAAAGGGTAAGCTCACATATGTTGGAGAAAAAATTGTCTCATGAATCCCGGGGTCGAAAACTTTGACCATAATCTTCAAATCATTAATATCACTTAAACTCTTCTGGTCATGATCAAGGAATACCTTCGGATGGGGATTAAGTATAGTATCATTACTAAGAAAACTCTTAAGATAGAGTATATATCCCTCCGAATCATGATAACCGTCTTCAATATCCGTAGAAATATCAACATTAAGAAAAGTATCGATCTCATCAATATCGCCTCCCGGGTCGAAGATCAAATCATCAATTGGAGCATCGTACAAAATCTTCTTCCAATCATCCTCATTAGACTCCAAATCAAATAAATCATCATTTTCTTCGAGAGGCGGTTCATCGGTGAACCCCTCGAGAATGGAATCAACGCTTATCATTGGTGTAGATGAATCACGGTGAAGTAAAAGCTTAACGTCGTCACCTGGGGCGAAAAACTCATCCTCATTAGAATCGGAAAGAGGTGTGACTAGGAAAGTCGACTCATCAAGGTTGGAATCATAAGAATCCTTGCACTCGATGTCCCCTAACACCTCATCAAAAAGAGAATTTACGTCACTAGAGATGTATTCATCATTGAATTCGAAAAGATGGTTCGAGTAAATTTTAACATTGTCTTTCAGAACGTCCTCTTCGGATAGTGACTCGTCATCACTAGAAGTAAAATCGTCATTTAAATTGAAAAGAGGGTTAGAGAAAGTCACGGATTTTTTCTCATAAACGTTAATGGGAGAGAAATCATCACACGAGGTAAAATAGCACTACTCTCCACTCCCGGATGTATCCTCGGACTCACTTGGGATTGGAAAAAGGTCCTCAACACTAAACTTTATGAATTCCCCCTATTCCTTTTTAGGAATAGTGCTAAGTTCCTTATTCCCCATGATGAGAGAGTCCTCGGGCTCCAAAGTCGGTAAAACGGATGTGATTGCAATAGACGGAGGAAGTTTAGAAATAATATCTCTCAAATGAATAGAACTCTCCTCATCATCGTCATCATAAAAATAATTGAAACGTCGTGAAGGCTCGGTAGTATAGGTACTAAGTTTAGCCGCATGCTCTAGTTGCTGAAGCTCTTTCTTTTTATTAATCTCAATACTCATTCCATTGAATTTACCTTTAAGCTCATCAATCATATTTTCACATTCCCTTCTAAAACGAATATCAATTTTCTTATTACGATAATCTTTAATCCCTAAGTCATTACTTAAACTTAACATTTCATCTAAATAATGCTGCTTAAGATCCTCCATTTCTTGGAGACTCATTTCTTGAAGAGGTGATTGATTGATGCTAGCCGCCTGCTTTTGTTGAAGAAACTTTTCACAAAATGATTGTATCATTTGAAAAAGTTCATTTTATAACTCATCTATTTTATCCCATCCGTTGTGTACATCACTTATCCTTTGCTGATTAAGGTCTTCTTGATGATTTATGGAATACTACGGGGGTTGGTCAAAACCGGAATAGCTAGAATTATAGATAGGATTAGGCTCAAAGTAGTTTTGATTCATCGGTTGACATTGAAAACTTTCATGAGGACCCTCATAGTTTTCACAGCAAAGATATTGTTGTGGAAAACTCGGTGAATTTATGGATAATAATTATCACTATAGTTTTAATTGTAGCTCGGTTCCTGCTCCGGTTCCTGCTCATAGACAAGCAGGAACCGTGGTGGACAATCATAACCAAAGTGAGAATCGTTCCCACATAATTCGCACAAGTATGACTCATATTGCGGCTGTGGAGGTTGATCATAAAAGTCGGGTGTATTATCGTAAGGAAAAGGATTAGGGGTCATGGACAAACTCGTTTCCGGCTCCTACAATGCTATAACTTGGACAATTTCCACCGTTAAATGGACTCCACACCACGAGCAACCAAAATGGTTATACGAAGACATGTCGAAGAATTAAACAGACAAGAGGATAAAAAAGATAAGAATTAAATGATATAAGAGGATAGAGAAGAATATTTTAGATTTTTCAATTAGAACATAAAAAAGATACGAAGAAAAATATTTTTAGGTATTTTTTTTTAATATTTATAAAAAGAAAAGGAAAAATAAAAATAAATGGAACATATTTTTGGATTTTATATTTTTTTGAAAATAAAAACTTTTCAAAGAAAGGATCTTCAAAACTCGAATACAAACAATCCCGCAAAAATCGCTACACCTCTCCCCGGCAGCGGCGCCATTTTGATATTCGTTTTAAACACGTTATCAAACAAATAACCCTCAAATGTGCTAGATAATATATTAATATAAAATAATTTAACGTATAGGTAAGCTAAGGTATCTTACAAATTACTCTTAGGAAAGAATAATAAGTAATCAACACGGGTATCGTTCTCCTCGGTAAGAGTGATGGAGGAAAATTTACGGTTATGTCGGGATCAGAGCTTGAAATCATCATTAAAGATTTGGATTTGGTTTCTAATTCTAATAACGCAAATGGAAAGTAAATTAAAGGCACGCTAATCTAAAAAGGCACAATTAAAACAATAAACACTAAAATGATAACGGGAATTTAAAACCGAGAATAAAAAACTAAAATATAAATTTACTCTAAAACTAATTTTTTTTATTTTTTATAAATTCCTAAATGACCTAAAAATAATTTTAGAAATAAGAATTATATTTTTTTGACTTTTAATTTTATTTATTATGAATTAAAATCAGATTTAATCTAAATTAATTATTAAAAATAGCAAACTAATTATTAAAATTCTAGAAAAATTAGGACAACTACTTTAACTATGTAGAATCTAAGAAAATTAAAAAATAGAAAATTTACTGAAAGAATAAGCAGATAATAAGCAAATAAGCTCGAAGTAGCAAAACCTGAAAATTGACTATTAAAGAAATGTGGCCTAAGGATCTTATGAAAAAGACCCAAGGGCGCAGTGTAAGTGTGTGTGTGTGTTATGAAGGGAAGGTCGCAAGTTCGAGTCCTGGACCTTACCTTTTTATTAAAACTTTTTATTTTTGATTTTCTTTTAAAAAAAAACTATTTTTTATTTAAACTAAAGTTAAAACAACCCTTACATAAAACAACTTTGTGTGAAACTGAAAAATAAGCCAGGAAAAAGCTTTGTGAATCTGACATAATGCTTAAAAGGTCACTTGGTTAGATAGCTAAAACTTATGTAGCTTTTGGAAATAATAAGCAAAAGAGAAGACAACTAAGCTAAAATAGAACCTAGACTCAAACCTAATAAGCACTAAGGACTAAAATGATCAGACAAAATAAGCTAAAAAGCACTTAAAAAGCTAATAGACAGAATTCCACTAAAACAGACTAAAAGGCCTAACCACTAATTTAAGCTAACCTAAGAACTAATAATCATTTAGAAATAAGCTGTAAACTAAGAATAATTTAAGACCTATGATCTAATAACCCAAATAAGCAAGAATTAAACACTTTAGTTCAAAAAATAAGCTAGAAAGGAACCAGTTAAAGTGGCAGACTACACCTATGTTTTTTGGCTTTTTTTTCTTTTTTAAATAATGACTAGTTTTTAACTTAATTTTAAGACTCATTAAGCAAAATTAAAAAGCAGAAAACTTAAAACAGATTAAGCTAAGACTACATTAAGCTAAAAACAATTTAAGTTAACAATAATTATAAACTAGGCCTTGACCATAAATCTCTCTCTTTTCCTCCTCCTCCGTTGTTGTTGTTTGAGAGACGATTTATGGTCAAGGCATAGATTTAAATTGGGTTTTAATTAAATCTGTTTTTAGCTTCAATGTAGTCTTAGTTTAATCTGTTTTAAGTTTTTTTCTTTTTAATTTTGCTTAATGAGTCTTAAAATTAAGTTAAAAATAGTCATTATTTAAAAAAGAAAAAAAGCCAAAAAACATCGGTGTAGTCTGCCACTTTAACTTGTTCCTTTCTAGCTTATTTTTTGAACTAAAGTGTTTAATTCTTGCTTATTTGGGTTATTAGATCATAGGTCTTAATCTATTCTTAGTTTACAGCTTATTTCTAAATGATTATTAGTTCCCAGGTTAGCTTAAAGTAGTGGTTAGGCCTTTTAGTCTGTTTTAGTGTAATTCTGTCTATTAGCTTTTTAAGTGCTTTTTAGCTTATTTTGTCTGATCATTTTTGTCCATAGTGCTTATTAGGTTTGAGTCTAGGTTCTGTTTTAGCTTAGTTGTCTTCTCTTTTGCTTATTATGTCCAAAAACTACATAAGTTTTAGCTATCTAACCAAGTGACCTTTTAAGCATTTTGTTAGATTCACAAAGCTTTTTCCTGGCTTATTTTTCAGTTTCAAAAAAAGTTGTTTTATTAAAGGTGTTCACTTTAGTATATTAGAATAGTTTTTTTTTAAAAGAAAATCAAAAATAAAAAAGTTTTTAATTAAAAAGGAAAGGTCAAGGACTCGGAACCTGCGACCTTCCTTCATCCAACACACATAGTACACTGCGCCCTTGGGTCTTTCTCATAGATCATTGGGCCACATTTCTTTAATAGTCAATTTTCAGGTTTTGCTACTTCTAGCTTATTTGCTTATTATCTGCTTATTCTTTTAGCAAATTTTCTAGTTTTTAATTTTCTTAGATTATACATAGTTTAAAGTAGTTTTTCTAATTTTTCTAGAATTTTAATAATTAGTTGCTATTTTTAATAATTAATTTAGATTAAATCCGTTTTTAATTCATAATAAATAAATTAAAATCAAAAAAATATAATTCTTTTTTCTAAAATTATTTTTAGTCATTTAGGATTTATAAAAAAAATAGTTTTTGAGTTAAATTTGATAGTTTAGTTTTTATTCTCAGTTTTAATTTCCCGTTATTATTTTAGTGTTTATTGTTTTAATTGTGCCTTTTTAGATTAGCGTGCCTTTAATTTACTTTTCATTTGCGTTATTAGAATTAGAAACCAAATCCAAATCTTTAATGATATTCAAGCTCAATTCCTGACATAATCGTGAATTTCCATTCATCTCTCACCAAGGAGAACGATACCCGTGTTGATTACTTATTATTCATTCCTAAGAGTAATTTGTAAGATACTTAGCTTACCCATACGTATATGTATTATACATATTATACATTTGAGGGTTATTTGTTTGATACGTGTTTAAAACGAACATCAAAATGGCGCCGCTGTCGAGGAGAGGTGTAGCGATTTTTGCGGGATTGTTTGTATTCGAGTTTTGAAGATCCTTTCATCGAAAAGTTTATTTTCGTACTTATTAAAAATATAAAAAACCAAAAATATGTTCCATTTAATTTTTATTTTTCCTTTTCTTTTATAAATATTAAAAAAAATACCAAAAATATTTTTCTTTCTTATTTTTTTTATGTTCTATTTGAAAAATCTATAAATATTCTTCTCTATCCTCTTATATCGTTTAATTCTTATCTTTTTTATCCTCTTGTCTGTTTAATTCTTCGACATGTCTTCGTATAACCATTTTGGTTGCTCGTGGTGTGGAGGTCCATTTAACGGTGGAAATTGTCCAAGTTATAGCATTGTAGGAGCCGGAAACGAGTTTGTTCATGTCCCTAATCCTTTTCCTTACGATAATACACCCGACTTTTATGATCAACCTCCACAGCCTCAATATGAGTCATACTTGTGCGAATTATGTGGGAACGATTCTCACTTTGGTTATGATTGTCCACCACGGTTCCTGCTTGTCTATGAGCAGGAACCGGAGCAGGAACCGAGCTACAATTAAAACTATAGTGATAATTATTATCCATAAATTCACCGAGTTTTCCACAACAATATCTTTGCTGTGAAAACTATGAGGGTCCTCATGAAAGTTTTCAATGTTCAACCTAGATGAATCAAAATACTATTGTGAGCTCATAATCCTATCTATAATTCTTGCTATTACGGTTTTTGACCACCCCGTAGTATTCCATAAATACATCAAGAAGACCTTTAATCGGCAAAGGATAAGTGGATGTACACAACGGAATGGGTATATAATAGTATGAGTTATAAAAGTACTTTTTCAATTGAATACAATAATTTTTGCGTGAAAAAGTTTCTTAAACCAAAGCAGGCGGCTAGGCATCAATCATTGTCACCTCTTCAAGAAGATGAGTCCCCAAGAAAATGGTAGGATCTTAAGCTGCATTATTTTAGATGATGTTAAGTTTAAAAGGAGTGAGATGATCTTTAGGGATTAAAGATTCTCGATAATAAGAAAAATTGTATTCGTTATAGAAGGGAATGTGAGTAAATATGATTGATGAGCTTTAAAAGGTAATTTTAATGGAATGAGTATTGAGATTAATAAAAGAAAGAGCTTCAGCAACTAGTGGCATGTCGGTGTAAACTTAGTACCTATGTGTCTACGAGCCTTCACGACGTTTCAATTATTTTATGATGCGATGATGTGCTGGTAGAGTTGTCTATTCATTTGAGAGATATTTATTTCTAAACTTCCTCCGTCTATTGCCAAATCACATCGTTTTTTTACCGCTTTGGAGCCCGAGGACTCTTCATCATGGGGATACTAAGGAACTTAGCGCACTATTCCTAAAAAGGAAATAGGGGGAAATTTCATAGTAAGTTTAGTGTTGAGGACCTTTTTCAATCCCAAGTGTGTGCGACCATGTACATCCGGGAGGGATAGTGAGTGAATTTTACCTTCGTGTGATGTCAATTTCTCTCCCATTAACTTTGTTTATGAGAAATAATCCGTGACTTTTCTACCCTCTTTTCAATTGAATGACAGATTTTACTTCTAGTGAAGACGAGTCACTATCCGAAGAGGACGTTCTGAAGACTATGTTAAAATTTACATCGAACCATCTTTTCGAAATTCAATGATGATAATCTTAGTGACGTTTAAAATTCTCTTTTTGATGAGGTGGTAGGGGACATCGAGTGCAAAGGATTCTTTTGAATTTCCAACCTTGATGAGTCGACTTTCCTAGTACACCTCCTTTCCGATTCTTAATGGAGGATGAGTTTTTCAGCCCCAGGGTGACGTACGTTAAGCTTTTACTTAACTGTGATTCATCTACGACAAGATAAGCGTTGGATTCCATTCCTGTTCGCCTTGAGGGGGTTCACTCGCATGAACCGCCCTCTCGAAGAAAATGATGATTTATTGATTTGGAGTCTATATGAGGATGATGGAAGAAGTTTTTGTACGATTGACTCCGAATTAATGTTTTGGATCTCTCGACCCAGGAGGCGATTATTGATGAGATCGTTATTTTTTAATGTTGATATTTCTACGGATATTGATAAGACGGTTATCATCGATTCGGAGGGATATATGATCTATTCTTAAGAGTTTTTTAGTAATGATTTATACTTAATCCCCATCGAAGGTATTACCTTGATCATGAGAACAGAAGAGTTTAAGTGATATTAATGATTTGAAGATTATGGTCAAAGTTTTTGACCCCAGGATTCATGAGAAATTTTTTTCTCCTACATATGTGAAATTACCCTTTGAGGATCGCCATTATCTTTCCTTCACATATGTTATCCGAATTTTCCTTCCTTATTTCACCTATCCGTGGAATTCCTTTTCTTTTCTCCTCCGGGAGTGAGGATACCATTTTTGACCCTGGCATCTCCGCTTTTCATTTTTCTTCTCTAAAGCTGGTGGCATATAAATGTCCAATGGAAGTTTGCCGTTCCACGTGTTTTATCCCTAATATCACGATGATATGGGGAGAGTCAAGCTAGAGACTCGCACAAAAACAAGCGCTTCATGGGTGGCAACCCATGCCTTATACTCAGTAATAGATTCGTTAAGTAATACGTGTGATGTAAGGAGCTCGCCTCTTCTTTATCGTGTTTGGTTGTTTTGGTTTTATGTATAAGATGCTAGATTTTAAGACTCTCTCAATGCTCAAGGTTTTGTCCATCGTTCACTCGATCTTCAATCCTTCGCATGCTTATATATGGGAATCCGATATCCTATATCTTATTGATTAACGTTTATCTATTAACATAATTAATAAACGGCTTTAAATTTGCGTAGAGACCTGGTATGTGCTTAATTACACATACCTTTTTCCATTAAAAATGGACTTAAATGACCAAAAACAGACAAAAACTGCCAAATATATGTTTGTTTTGCATTTGTGTTGTGCAGGAAACGGGAATTCTGGTTGCATAGTATATGAGCACTAGTCAAATATATATATATATATAGTTTTAATCCCGTGACAATTCTTTCCAAATTACTTCTCAAGCAAGAGAAATAAAAGGATAAAATCTCACTAAATAAAACACAATATGTATATTTTTAACCGGGAAGTATTTTCTTCTCGGGTCGTATCCCAACGAAGTCGTGAATTGAGATTTGGGAATAATTCGGATTCGAGTCAAGAATTGATAAAGGACTTTTTTAATTTTGAATTACACTACGAATAGGATAGAGCAGATTAAACAACAATTGACTTAGATAACGGAAATTTAATACACGAACTCTTATAAAAATCGTAAGTTAAATGAAATTTAAAATCTAAGACACTACTTTTAACAAATTTTATACCTAAAAATCACAAATTTAAAAAGAAAATTTTAGGAAAAAGAATTAGAATTTTTTAACTATTTTTGAATTTTTTATGATTTTCTAAAGAAAAATGAATTAATAAAAATAAACTTTTTCTAAAAATTAAAACTAAAATTCTATTTTTATTTTTCAAAAATACTAGACTGGAAGTGAAAAATTATTACAAAAAGATTAGAATTTTTTTACTTTGTTTTCTATTTTACAGATGATTTTTTAAGAAAAAGAAATTACTAAAATCTATTTTAATTCCTAGAAAATACAAATTTAATTGGAAAAATAAAGAAAAATAGTTTTTATCTACTTAAAAGGTGCAGAAATTTATGGAACAAAAATGCCCAAATTTTAATATAGAAGCTAATTGAACACATAATTTGTCAATTAAAAAAACAGTAACCCTTAATTTTTATTAAACTAAAAGTAAAAATATTAAAACTATTTTATTAAACCTAAAAATACAGGGTAGAAAGTGCAAAGTATGAAAGTAAAGGGTAAGCGGGAAAACTGTCCAAAAATTTACACTTTAATGAAAACGGGCAACCCTAAACTATCTAGAAAATACAAAACAGACCCTACGACTTGGCTTATTTTGAGCTTATCTAAAAATGAAATAAGCTAAACGTAAAACTACAAGTGTTTCATGGCTTCTACCTTACACTTTTAACAAAGCACTTGAACTTTTTCACTGAACAAGCTAGAATTAAGCACCTTAATACTGCACCACAGAAACAAAGCTTTTGCTTTTAAAATTCTAACTTTTCAAACTTTAGCTTATTGCTAGCTTATTACTAAATGAAAATGAAAACCAAAAGATACTATATGAAGCTTAAGATGTGTTCTAAAGATTTCTAAAAAGACTTAGCTGAAGTAAACAATTTTTAAGAAAGAAATTAGCTGTTTTTAAAAGTGAAGGTTCGCCTTTTAGAACTGAAATAATGCTAAACATATAAGCTAAAAAGCTTAAAACTAATCTTAGAAGCTGATTTTTAGAAATAAGCTTTCATATTTTATTTAACAAACCTAGATAAAAGAAACTTTGGAATGACAACTAGAAAGTAAAAATTAAAAGAAATGAGTAAGAATTCTAAGTTGCTGCTGCTACTACTTCAAGAAAATAAAAGCTAATCAAAAGCTTATTAATGAAAGTTAAAAGATGAATTTTAAAAAGCTAATGTATTATTACAAAGGTGCTTTAAACTAAATTCTAATTTCTACTTACAAGAACTAATAAGATGGCTAGAAAAGAGAGGAGCAACAGCAGTATTTACTGAATTACTTACTAAGGGCTGAGATTGGGTTTGTAAATGCTCTCACACAACAAACACATCGGGGTTCTTGTCTCTACAAAGAAACACAGGAAGAAAACCAAGGAGAAGACCCAAAGACCAAGGCTTAATTCGTTTTTGTATAAATAGGACCTTGTTTTAGCAAGAAAAACATTCAACTTTTAATTTTTATGTTTTCAGTTTATTTACCACTTAGTGTAACTGTTCTTTGAAGTTTTTAGTAGATTTCCAAGTTTTAATGAAAAGTCAATCTTAATTCCAATTCTTGTGTTTTTATTCAACCACAAATTTAAGTTTTATGAGCTTATATTAAAGAAGAAGAAAAAGGAAGCAAGGTATGAAAATGGGTCAGAAATGGAATAGCATTGGTTTAGTTATTGATTCAGAAAATACATTGGACTTAGGGGTTAATTAGGCTAATTTTTAGGTTCCCTTTACTTGGACCTTTGTAAGTCATCTTTTTCATTTTTTTTGCATTTACTGTAGCACTGCTTATTTTCTGCTTATTTCCTCTCATCTTGTGTGTTTGCCGAAGTTACAATAGTGACATTGAACCCTCGAATATGTTCGAAGATCTCGAAATGATCTTCCAGATCCGGGGAGAATTCGCAAAACTCCATTTCCATCAAGAATTGAATGGACTTTTCCTGTATTTCAACCCGAAAATCTAACAGAGACATTACTGCAGAGATTCTTACCAAAAAATGAGACATTCCATGCCCTCGGAGAGTGCTTTGCCGTGCTAGGTTATTAAAGAAGAAGAAAAAGGAAGCAAGGTATGAAAATGGGTCAGAAATGGAATATCATTGGTTTAGTTATTGATTCAGAAAATACATTCGACTTAGGGGTTAATTAGGCTAATTTTTAGGTTCCCTTTACTTGGACCTTTGTAAGTCATCTTTTTCATTTTTTTTCATTTACTATAGCACTGCTTATTTCCTGTTTTTCTAGCTTATTATTGTTGTTTATACTTATCTATGTTTGTTGTTTGCTTAATAAGTGTTTAGTTTAAGTTTTTATGCAAAACTGTCATTATTTGCTTACAAACTTCTTATTCATTATTTGCTTAATCTAGTGCTTATTCTTGAGTTTTTAATATTGCTTATTGCTTATTAATGGATGCTTGTTATCTGTTTTTCAAACCCGTTGGTTAAAATCTCTTAAAAACAGTTTTAAAAAGTTTTTCATTACTTAAGGGGGTGTTTGGGTTAAGCCCAAAATAGGTCAATAGGGATAGGTTAAATGGAGTTGTGTGTCACTTAGCCAACTTTGTTTAGCTATTTTAAGATTAAAATTAGTTTAATCTTTAGTCTTTGTAAGTTAAAATCAAGTTTAAAGCCTTATTGTATTAACTGTCCAAACCTGTCACTTTTGGACAGGTTGCACAAGCTTATTTATATAAGCTACTCTAAAACCCTTTTGAGCCTTGTTCCACACTCATTCTTGTGCGGTTTATTAGCATTGGTGAATTGTGATTTAGGCGTGCTTTGACCCATTTAAAAATGGTGTCACTAATACTGTGTCCTATTTATGTAAGTGTAAAGACAGACCCCAAAACAGTCCTTTAATAAGGCTTTTCAAAGCTATGTTGTTTCTGAAATCCTTTCAATCAAAGCATTTTGAAAAGCTCTTGGATCCTAGTTTTCAAACGTACAAGGCCTATAAGCCTGTACAGTTCCAATTAGCACTTATTTTTATGAATGAAAAAAGTCTCTCTATACTAGTATATGCTGATTTACGTCAGCATACAGACTATAGCATAAGCCTGGCTTTTCACAAGCCTATTTAATGGCTGTATTCTTGAGTTTTAAAATGTACTTTTAAAAGCTTTTTCTAAATAGATTTGTTAGGCCACCTCTTTTCAATGGCAGTAGCCATTAAGCCCCAAAGTCACTTTAAGTGACTTATTTTTACACTCAAAAAGTCCACCCAGGGACTGATTTGCGTGTCTTTTTTTGCTTACTCGTGTTTGGAATGCTTATTAGTGTAGTTTAGCCTTAGCTTAGCCTATCTTAGCTTAATTTGAGCTTATTTAAGCTTAGGTGTAGTTAGTGAAGTGTTTTTAAGCTTAATTTAGTTTTCTAGCTTTTCCAGCTTATTTGGCCTTTGTTTTTAGTCAAATTCTGCTTAACCATGCTTAGTAAGCATTGTTTGAAATATATGTGAGCTTATTTAAGGCCTCCTTGGCTTATTAGGTTTCAAAAAAAAGAGCAAAAACTTTTTGGTTTATAGCGCATGTTGGATTTTTAGCTTATTTCCCGGGCTTATTTTATAGTCTTTTCGAAAAAGAATTCAAAAGTTTTTAAAGTTGCTTATTTTCATTTATTCTAGCTTTTTCATTTTATAAGTTTTTCAAAAAAAAAGGGGAAAGTGGGAAGTCAGGGGTGAGCAAGACTCGAACCCCCCGACCTCTACCACTCTCAACCCTTTATAAACAACACACCCTACCGCTGCGCCCTTGGGTCGTTTCTGTTAGACCCTTGGGAGCTTTGGTATTTAAGGGTGTGTTGGCCATTTAAGCTTTAGCTGATGCGCTTATTTTGACAGCTGATATTTGATATAAAAGCTGGTCAAGCCGCTTATTTTTCCTAGGACCGACCACAACTTTCAGCTGATTTTTGTAAATTTTTTAGATTTTTATAATATCCTTTTAGTATGTTTTTATATATTTATTTTCTTTATTAAACTTAAAAAAAGCATTTAAAAAATAGAAAAGGTATTAATCAGAAAAATATAAATCTTTTTTCTAAAATTTTCTTTTTTCATATATTTTGTAGGAAAAATATAAAAGTTTCTGTAGGATTAATTTTTCAAAAATTTACTTTTTAAAGAACGGATTCGTGTTTCACGTGCTTGATCTTGCTCGTTTTGGGTTCACAACGACCTTCGTTTTTAGTCTACTTTTTTTAAACTTCGTTATTTGTCATTTAGAATCTATTTTAGCTTTTAAATTTATTTTAGGATTTAATTTGCAAAATTTAGGTTTTTAGCCCTCGTTTTTCGTGCCCGTTTTAGGATTTAAGTTATTTAGCTTTCGTTTTTAGGTTTTATTTAATCGTTTTTGCATATTTAACTTGTAGAAATAGAGAACCAATCATATCCCTGTCATATTCAAACATCGTTTATTAATTCGTCATTCGATTTTCCATTCAAGCCTCGTTGGGACAAAACGACCCGGGAATCAAACTTCCGGTTACGTATATATATTATTTTGTGAACCCTTGACCAAACCTTGGCTATAGGTATTTGGTTGATTGTTTTCTTATATATTATATATATATATTATTGACGAATCAAGACCCCTTAATATTTTGATTATGCCTTGAAATTAGTATGGGGGTCACAGTCTCACATTGAGGACAATGTGTAGTTCTAGTATGGGGAGGATCTTTCGATTCGATCTTACTTGCATTTCCCTTGTCTTCACGTAACCTCGTTTTCCACCAAAAATAGCAAAAATATGCCAAATTTAAATTTTTTCAAAAATAGAATAAGTGTTTTGACACGTAGTTTTGCCTTTTAAAGAATAAATTTTGACTTGATCGAGCATGTTGCGCTCTAGCTTGCCCCTTAACTTATATAAATTTAAGCTTTTTGCTAGTCTTTTATACAAGAAGCTTTAAAACGCGGATTCTAGCTTGAAAAGAGCCAAGAGTTTGCAAGTTTCCATGATAGACTTTAAATATGCAAAGCTTGTTTATTAGACTATGCATTCGCGGATCTTTTTATTAAAGATTTTAAATTTGCGAAGAACAAGAAATGATAGAGTTTTATATAAGTTAGATGCTAAACATAGAGTAGTTGGATCTTTTTAAGGCGCATAGAGGTTAATAGTGGCTTTTTGCTCCCATCAGCTTAATAAACATTATATAATTGTTGAATAAATAAAGTTGCTTTAGGTTTTTGCGATTCTTAGTTTAAATCCCTTCGTAGAGATTTCCTATCTCTCTCGTTTCCTCCTCTCCGTTGTTGTTGTTGAGAGAGATAGGTATCTCTACGAAAAGGGATTTAAAACTATATCGCAAAACTAAAGCAACTTTATTTATTCATTAATTATGTAATTGTTTATTAAGGCTGATGGAGCAAAAGCCACTAGATTTACGCCTCTATGCGCCTATAAAAGATCCAGACTAATCTATGTTTGCATCTTAACTTATATTACACTCTATCATTTCTTGAGATCTACGCCAAATTTAAAATCTTTAATAAAAGATCCGCGAATGCTTAGTCTAATAAGAACAACTTTGCATATTTAAAGTCTATCATGGAAACTTGCAAACTCTTGGCTCTTTTCAAGCTAGAATCCGCATTTTAAAGCTTCTTGTATAAAAGACTAGCAAAAAGCTTAAATTTATATAAGTTAAGGGGCAAGCTAGAGCGCAACATGCTCGATCAAGTCAAAATTTATTCTTTAAAAGGCAAAACTACGTGTCAAAACACTTATTCTATTTTTGAAAAAATTTAAATTTGGCATATTTTTGCTATTTTTGGTGGAAAACGAGGTTACGTGAAGACAAGGGAAATGCAAGTAAGATCGAATCGAAAAGAATCCTCCCCATACTTAGAACTAACACATTTTCCTCAAATGTGAAGACGTGACCACCATACTAATTTCAAGGGATAATCAAATATTAAGGGTCTTGATTCTGTCAAATTATAGTATATATATAATATATAAGAAAAACAATCAACCATTATACCTATAAGCAAGGTTTGGTCAAGGGTTCACAAAATTCTATAGACGTAACCGGAGTTTGGATTCCCGGGTCGGTGTTGTCCCACGAGGCTGATTGGAATTATCGAAATGATGACGAATTGATGATCGATGTTTGAATATGACTAAATTATGATTGGTTTTCTATTACTACAAGTTAAAAATGCAAAAACGATTAAATAAAACCTAAAAACGAAAGCTAAATAACTTAAAACCTAAGACGGTCACGAAAAACGAGGGTCAAAAACCTAAATTTTGCAATTTTAACCCTAGAACAACTTTTAAACTCAAAATAGATTCTACTTGAATAAAAACAAAGTTTAAAAAAAACTAGGCTAAAAACGGAGTTCGTTTGGACCAAAAACGAGTCAAGACAAGAACGGGAACGAATCCCGTTCTTAAAAAAGTGAACTTTTGAAAAAATGACCCTAAGAAAACTTTAACAATTTTCCTAGATACTATATGAAAAAAGAAAATTTTTTAAAAAAAAGTTTATATTTTTCTGATTATTATTTTAATTATTATGAATTAATTAGTATTTTAATCTAATTAAATTATAAAAAATAGTAAACGATTTTATAAAAATCTAAAAAATTTACAAAAAATAGCTGAAAGTGTGGCGGTCCTAGGAAAAATAAGCTGGCTTGACCAGCTTATCAAATAAGCTGTCAAAATAAGCTCAACAGCTTATAAGCTTAAATGGCCAACACACCCTTAAATACCAAAGCTCCCAAGGGTCTAACAGAAAAGACCCAAGGGCGCAGCGGTAGGGTGTGTTGTTTATAAAGGGTTGAGAGTGGTAGAGGTCGGGGGTTCGAGTCTTGCTCACCCCTGACTTCCCACTTTCCCCTTTTTTTTTTGAAAAACTTATAAAATGAAAAAGCTAGAATAAATGAAAATAAGCAACTTTAAAACTTGGAATTCTTTTTGAAAAGCTATAATAAGCCCGGAAATAAGCTAAAAAGCCAACAGTGGCTTATAAACAAAAAAGGGTTGTTTGGCTCTTTTTTTTGAAACCTAATAAGCCAAGGAGGCCTTAAATAAGCTCACACATATTTCAAACAATGCTTACTAAGCATGGTTAAGCAGAATTTGACTAAAAACAAAGGCCAAATAAGCTGGAAAAGCTAGAAAACTAAATTAAGCTTAAAAACACTTCACTAACTACACTAGCTTAGATAAGCTCAAATTTAAGTAAGATAGGACCGTAGCTAAGGCTAAACTACATAATAAGCATTCACGTAAACATGAGTAAGCTTAAAAGACAGCAAATTCTGTCCCCTGGGTGGCTTTTTGAGTGTAAAAATAAGTCACTTAAAGTGACTTTGGGGCTTAATGGCTTATGCCATTGAAAAGAGTGGCCAAAAATCTATTTGTAGAAACGCTTTTAAAAAGTATTTTAAAACAAGAATAAGCCCTTAAATAAGCTTGTGAAAAGCTGGCTTATGCTTGAGTGTTATGCTGAGTGTAAAAAGACAGCATATACTAGTATAAGGAGTCTTTGTTTCAAATGTAAAAATAAGTGGCTTGAAATTGGACTACTGTACAAGCTTATGGCCTGTACTTGGAACAACTAGGCATCTAAGAGTTGTTTCAAAAAATGCGTTTTTGAAGGATTTTGAGAAAGAATAAGCTTTGAAAAAGCTTATTAAAGGGCTGGTTTTTTGTTTTTACACTTAGCATAAAATAGGACAAGTTTGACCCATTTTTAAATGGGTCAAAGCACGCCTAAATCACAATTCACCAATGCTAATAAACTCTCAAAATGAGTGTGGAACAAGGCTCAAAAGGGTTTTAGAGTAGCTTATATAAATAAGCTTGTGCAACCTGTCCAAAAGTGACAGGTTTGGACAGTTAATACAATAAGGCTTTAAACTTGATTTTAACTTACAAAGACTAAAGATTAAACTAATTTTAATCTTAAAATAGCTAAACAAAGTTGGCTAAGTGACCACAACCCATTTACCTATCCCTATTGACCCATTTTGGGCTTAACCCAAACACTTTCTTAAGTAATGAAAAACCTTTTTAAAACTGTTTTAAGAGATTTTAAGCAAAGGGTTTTGAAAAACAGATAACAAGCATCCATTAATAAGCAATAAGCAATTTTAAAAACACAAGAACAAGCACTAGATTAAGCAAATAATGAATAAGCAGTTTATAAGCAAATAATGACAGTTTTGCATAAAAACTTAAACTAAACACTTATTAAGCAAACAACAAACATAGATAAGTATAAACAACAATAATAAGCTAGAAAAACAGGAAATAAGCAGTGCTATAGTAAATGAAAAAAAATGAAAAAGATGACTTACAAAGGTCCAAGTAAAGGGAACCTAAAACTTAGCCTAAATTAAAACCTAAGTCGATGTATCTTTATCTGAATCAATAACTAAACCAATGATATTCCATTTCTGACCCATTTTCATACCTTGCTTCCTTTTTCTTCTTCTTTAATAACCTAGCACGGCAAAGCACTCTCCGAGGGCATGGAATGTCTCATTTTTTGGTAAGAATCTCCGCAGTAATGTCTCTGTTAGATTTTCGGGTTGAAATACAGGAAAAGTCCATTCAATTCTTGATGGAAATGTTGTTTTTGCGAATCTCCCCGCGTTCGGAAAGATCATTTCGAAGATCTTCGAACTATAATTCGAGCGGTTAATGTCACTAGTTTAACTTCGGCAAACACACAAGATGAGAGGAAATAAGCACAGAAAATAGAAGCAGTGACTACAGTAAATGCAAAAAAAAATGAAAAAGATGACTTACAAAGGTCCAAGTAAAGGGATAACCTGTAAAATAGCCTAAGTTCCACCCCAGTAAGTCCTAATGTATTTTCTTGAATCAATACTAAACCAATGCCATTCCATTTCTGACCCATTTTCATACTTGCTTCCTTTTTCTTCTTCTTTCATATAAGCTAATGAAACTTAAATTTGTGGTTGAATAAAAACACAAGAATTTGAATTAAGATTGACTTTTCATTAAAACTTGGAAATCTACTAAAAACTTGAAAGATCGTACACTAAAGTGGTAAATAAAATAAAAAACATAAATAATTGTAAAAGTGGTATGGTTCTTGCTAAAAAACAAGGTTCCTATTTAACAAAAACGAATAAAGCCTTGGTCTTTGGGCTCTTCTCCTTGGTTTTCTTCCATGTTGTTTCTTTTGTAGAGACAGACCCCGATGTGTTTGTTGTGTGAGAGCATTTACAAACCAATCTCAGCCCTTAGTAAGTAATTCTCTTAGTAACTACTGCTGTTGTCCTCTCTTTTCTAGCCATCTTATTTGTTCTTGTAAGTAGAAATTAGAAATTTAGTTTGTAAAAGCACTGTGTAATAATACATTAGCTTTTAAAATTCATCTTTTTAACTTTCATTAATAAGCTTTGATTAGAGCTTGTATTTTCTTGAGTTGTAGCAGAAGCAAAACTTTAGAATTCTTCCTACCCGTACTCATTCTTTTTTTTTTAAATTTTTACTTTCTAGTTGTCATTCCAAGTTTCTTTTTATCTAGGTTGTTAAATAACAATAGGATGCTTATTTTAAAATTAGCTTCAGATTTAGTTTTAACGCTTTTTAGCTTATTATGTTTACGCACTTAATTTAGTTCTCTGAAGCTTGAACCATTCACTTTTTAAAGCTAATTTCACTTCTTAAAATTGTGTTTTTACTTTCAGCTTAAGTCTTTTAGAAACTCTTTATGAACACATCTAAGACTGTCATATAGTATCTTTTGGTTTTAAATATTTCATTTAGTAATAAGCTAGCAATAAGCTAAAGTTTGAAAAGTTAGAATTTTAAAAGCAAAAGCTTTGTTTCTGTGGTGCAGTATTAAGTGCTTAATTTTTAGCTTATTCAGTGGATAAAAGTTCAAGTTGCTTTTGTTAAAGTTGTAGAATGTAAGCTCATGAACAACTTTGTAGTTTTAAGTTTTAGCTTATTTTCATTTTTTAGATAAGCTCAAAATAAGCCAAGTCGTAGGGTCTGTTTTGTATTTTCTAGATAGATAGTTTAGGGTTGCCCGTTTTCATTAAAGTGTAAATTTTTGACAGTTTTCCCGCCTACCCTTTACTTTCATACTTTGCACTTTCTACCCTGTATTTTTAGGTTTAATAAAATAGTTTTAATATTTTTACTTTTAGTTTAATAAAATTAGGGTTAGGTTTTTAATTGACAAAATTTGAAGGTTCATTAGTTTGTAAAATTTGGGCATTTTGTTCATTAAAGTTCTGCACCTTTTGTAGTAGATAAGGTGGCTATTTTTCCTTTGTTGTTGTTTCCAATTTAATCTGGTATTTTCTAGGAATTAAAGATTTTTCGCTAAATTCTTTGTTTTAAAAAATCTAGAAAATAGAAAAAAGTTAATAAAATCTAATTCTTTTTGTAATAATTTTCTTTTTCCAGTCGTAGTATTTTTGTAAAATTAAAAAATAGAGTTTAGTTTTAATTTTTAGAAAAAGTTTATTTTATTGTAATTCATTTTTCTTTAGAAATCATCACAAAATTCAAAATCATAGTTAAAAATTCTAATTCATTTGTCTTCTAAATTTATCTTTTTTAAAATTTTTTTTTTGATTATTTGGGTTAAAATTTGTTAAAAGTAGTGTGCCTTAGATTTAAAAATTTCAGTTTTGCATTCGTCTTTTTATTTTGTGTATTAAAATTTCGTTCTAGTCAATTGTTTTTTAATTTTGCTTTGCTATTCGTGAGTGGTAATTCAAAATTAAAAAAGTCCTTTATCAGATTTTGACTCGGAATTCGAATTATTCGCCAAATCCGCAATTTGACGACTTCCGTTGGGATACGACCCGAGAAGAAAATACTTCCCGGTTAAAAATATACATATTGTGTTTTATTTAGTGAGATTTTATCCTTTTATTTCTCTTGCTTGAGAAGTAATTTGGAAAGAATTGTCACGGGATTAAAACTATATATATATATATTTGACTAGTGCTCATATACTATGCAACCAGAATTCCCGTTTCCTGCACAACACAAATGCAAAACAAACATATATTTGGCAGTTTTTGTCTGTTTTTGGTCATTTAAGTCCATTTTTAATGGAAAAAGGTATGTGTAATTAAGCACATACAGGTCTCTACGCAAATTTAAAGCCGTTTATTAATTATGTTAATAGATAAACGTTAATCAATAAGATATAGGATATCGGATTCCCATATATAAGCATATGCCGATGATTGAAGAATCGAGTGATACGATGGACTGAAACAATGAGCATGTGAATCTTTAAAATCTAGGCCAATCTTGACATAACAACACAAAACTCGAATCATTGAGAACTGTGAATGGGTCGAGCCTCCTTACATCCCCACTTCTATAATTTAAATTACTCAGTTACGTCAATACTATAGCGGTCAATTTCGTTATTTTTACCCCTGAGTATTCTCCAATGATGATTAGAGAAGCCTTTTTATGTTTAATTTTGTAGTATTAATTTGTTAGATTGAGCTGCATTATTAGCTGGTGTTTGCCTACCGCCATGAAGCGCTTTGTGTGTTTGTTGCTAGTCTCTAGCTTTAATCTCCCTTATCAACGTGATCTTAGGGATAAAACACGTGGAATGAGCAAACTTCCATTGACTTATATGCCACCGGCTTTAGAGAAGTAAAGATGAAAAAGTAGAGATTGCCAGGGTCTGTAAATGAAGTATCTCACTCCCGGAGGAGAAAAGAAAAGGAGATTGACCGCGCATAGGTGAAATAAGAAGAAAAATTCGGATAACATATGTTGAAGTGAAATGATAATGGCGATCATCAAAGTTGGTAAGCTCACATACTTCAATGTACACTAGCCCAAACCCGTTGGGAAAAAATTGTCGCTCTTATGAGCTGTATCTCGCGGTGAGTTACGTAAACAACATAGATTAAGATGACAAATTTCCTCTAATTCAGAAGATTTTCGTGTTGACCTAAGATTTTTAACGAAGATTATATGAATGCAAATGGCTTTCGTGTATTTAGTACTCTGTCAGCAATATGTTCTAGAATTATTATATGTACGCAACATTTCTGACTGTTCTTCTGAGTCATGATCAACGGAATACCCTTCGGATGGGGATTAAGTATGGTATCATATAAGAAAACTCTTAAGATAGAGAATATATCCCTCGATATCATGATAAACCGTCTTCAATATCCGTAGAAATTTCAACATTAGAGAAGCTATCGATCTCATCAATACTCTTCGGCTCTGCTACTCTCCTGACGCTGTCGTGTATGTATGATCTAAATATCAAAATATGAGTGTTATATAGCATTCGTACAAAATCTGTATCGTTCCGCAATCCAATAATCGCGCGCGGCCCTCTCGCCACCCCCCCCCCATCATTAAACTCACAAATTCAAAATAAATCATCCTATTTCTTTTTTTTTCTTTTTCTGTTTTTTTATTTTTTTTTTTTTTTTTTTTTCTTTTTTTTTTTTTTATTTTTTTTTTATTTTTTTTTTTTTATTTTTTTTTTTTTTTTTTTTTTTTTTTTTTTTTTTTTTTTTTGTTTTTTTTTTTTTGTCCTTTTTTCGAAGAGCGTTCATCGGTGACCCCTCGAGAATGGAATGTCAACGCTTATTCATTGGTTGTAGATGAATCCCGGTGAGAGTAAAAGCTTTAACGGTCAACCTGGGCGAATAAATCTCATCCTCATTAGAATTGAAAATAGGTGTGACTAGGAAAGTAGACTCATTAAGGTTGGAATCATAAGAATCCTTGCACTGTTGACCCTAAACACCTCATCAAAAAGGAGAGATTTACGTACTAGGATGTATTCATCTTGAATTCGAAAAATGGAGCTCGAGTCAAATTATGACATTGTCCTCTCTCGAAGAACGTATCTCTCTCCGAATAGGGACGTCAGCAGAGGGATAGAAGTAAAATGTCATTTGAAATTAGGAAAAAGGGGAAGGGTTAGAGAAAGTCACGGATTTTTCCTCATAAACGTTAATGGGAGAGAAATCATCACACGAAGGTAAAATGCACTCACTATCACTCCCGGATGTATCCTCGGACTCACTTGGGATTGGAAAAAGGTCCTCAACACTAAACTTTATGAATTCCCCCTATTCCTTTTTAGGAATAGTGCTAAGTTCCTTATTCCCCATGTGTGCATTTCTCCCCCCCCACCGTGACGCAAGAGTGTCATATAGGGTCGATCTAAAGCTCTCGCTCGGTTAGATCTGATATCCGCGCATAGTGAGGTGCGAAAGTGCACAGGTGCGACATGTTTAGAATATAACATTTATCTCTCTCAAATGAATAGAACTCTCCTCGTCATCGTCATCATAAAAATAATTGAAACGTCGCGAAGGCTCGGTAGTATAGGTACTAAGTTTAGCCGCATGCCTCTGTTGCTTAAAGCTCTGTCTGTTTTTATAAATCTCAAATATCAATACCAAGCGAGATAACCTATACTCACTTGATAATCTCCATCTCTCAATCATGTATTCTCTTTCTCATCATGTGTCAATGAATGATTAAACGCCTCACTTCTATGAAACTAAATATCATTTTTCTTATTAACTATAATCTTTAATCCCTAATCACTACTTTAAAAAATAACCATATGATCTAATAATTCTTCTTAATATCCTCAACAATTCGTTATAGCCAAACTATCCTCTTATCAACTAATCATCACTCTCCATCAAAATATAATCCTCAACAAAACCCAATACCATCAATACACCAAATCCCCCTAAAACAAACTCACTCCCACACACAATCACAACACCCACCTATTATAACAACTCAACACTATGTATATATACTTACATACTAATCATACATTCAACCACCTTTTTTATTACCCCCCTTTCCATCACTACAAACTCTCACTTCAACTTCACCCCTACTAAAATCATCTTCACATTCCCTAAACACTAAAACACTCTTCCCCTCCTATAAATACACAATCCCCTCTCTTGTGTGTGTGTGTGTAAACCTCTCTTTCAATTATTGTTATGTATATACATATCACTGTATATATTGTTTTAGTGTGTGTTAGTCTTTTTTTAGAGTTTCCTTGCTCCGCGGGTAACTGTCCCATATATGATATACATCGACAACCATACAAACGCACTCATTGTGTACCCAATCATAACTCAATTGAGAATCGTTTCCCCATAATTCGCACCAGTATTGTACTCATAATGTAGGCTTTGGAATGATGTTCATAAAGTCGGGTTATTATGTAAGGAAAATGGATTAGGGGACATGTAACAAACTCAGTTTCCGGCTGTACCTCCAATGCCTATAAAACTTGGACAATTTCCACCGTTAATGGACCTCCACACCACAGCAACACAAAATAGGTTATCCGCTAAAGCATGTCGAAGAATTAAACAGACAATATTATAAAAATTATAAGAATTAATAGAATCAACGAGGTATATGTTAAGTATATTTATAGATTATCAAACATCCCCTCCAAACCCAAAATAACTCCACAACCCCCCCCAAAAAAATTACAAAAAAAACCACAAACACTCAAATATAATGACCTGCCCACAACACACACACACACCCCTCACCCCAGGCACCTATTTTTTGTTTTTATATTTTATATGGAAAATAAACTTTTCAAGAGGGTCTTTCGCAACTTTCAGAATGGACTATAACATATCCCAGACGAAAGAATATCGCCGTACATAACTCAGTCCTCCAGACAGAGGTCTTCATTTTTATATTCGTAACCTCCCAACTGTCCCTCACCCCCGCCCCCCCCCCCCCCCGCACCCCCTCACCCCACAGCACCACCACCACCCCACCTCCACCCCCCCCCCCCACCCCACCCCCTCCCCCGCTCCAAAAATCAATACATCAAATAAATAACTACATTACTTTATATGTGAAGTAGTAGATCGAGTACATCTCACTTATCTCTTAGGATTTTAGGATAATAAGTAAACAACACTCGGGGTATCGTTCTCCTGCGGTACTCGCTCTGGTCGATGGAAATTTTACGGTTATGTCGGGCTTTGTGGCTGAATATCATTTAAGATTTGGATGCTTGTTCAGTTTCTAATTCTATAATGCACATTCGGAAAAGGTAAATTAAAGGCACGCTAATCTAAAAAGGCACAATTAAAACAATAAACACTAAATTATCAACCCCTTGCATATAACACCAACACAAAACAAATCCCGGGGAAGGAAATAAAAAACTAAATCTAGTCAAATTTAACGCTCTAATGAACTTATTTTTTTTTATTTTTTATAAATCCTAAATGACTAAAAATATTTCTAGAAAAATAGAATTATATTTTTTTTGACATTTAATTTATTTATTATGATTGAAAAAATGTCCAGTTTCAATTAAATATTAATTATTAAAAATAGCAAACTAATTATTAAAATTCTGAAAAATTAGGAAAATTACTTTAATATGTATAATCTAAGAAAAATGTTAAAAACATAAAAGTTGCTAATAAGAAGAGGCCACGCTGGCGATCTTGAGCACTCTGATTAGTTGAGATACATGGCTACATGATCCAAGGGCCAAGATTAGGTGATTAGAAGTGGGATTTGATCTAAGGGATTAGAATAAAGCTTATGGGACGCTCCTGAGGGTCTGGATCATTCCTTTCATCACTATAAATAGGAAATGAGAATCACACAGACGAGGTATGTAGTTTAAGGGTAGCTTAGTGTAGCTTTGGGTGGCTTATTAGTAGCTTATTTTCTTTCATTTGATGTATTTTACTTTTCAAAAGCTTGTATTTACTTTCAGATTCAATAAAATTTGAATTTCATTTATATTGTGCCTTTAATTCTGTTTTACTTTTAAGCAATTATGGTTTAAGTGTGTCCAAATTTTCGTAATAAGCTCTCATAAGCTCTCAAGCTTTCTCTTATTTAGTTAAACATCCTTTAAGCTTAACTGAAGAAGCTGTTTGCCTCAAAATCACCCTAAATTACCTTAGCTTATAAATTAGATGATAAGCCAGATTGGGATGGGCTTATTGGACCCCACCAGCTTGTTTTAACAAGCTGGAGCTTGTTGATTTAAGCTCTTAAGAGCATTCAAGTCCCTGTTTAGCTGGGACAAATGTATTATCTCTTTTACTTTAAATTTAGCTTATTGTCTTATTAGCTTATTATCTGCTTAATATTGCTTAAATCATGCTTAGTTTGCCTAATAATAGTTTATTATGTTCAGTTATTAGCTTAGAAGTAGATTTTAATGAAGACATGGTCATTTAGAGATTATTACAGTTCTATTATAGTTAATACTGATTAGTATTCTAGCTTATTATTCAGAGCTTATTCTCAGTAATATCTTGCTTATTTGTCTTTAATAATCTTAGATGTTAATCTATTTTCAGTTTTTAAAGCTTTTCTAGATCTGTTTTTAGCTTAAAAGTGTTTTTGAGGTTTTAAAGGGGTGTTTGGGACAAGCAGTATTAATATAAGTTAATACTGCTTGCATTGTTCTTAGCTATCCAACCAATTTCTAAAAGCTCTAATTAGGACTTTTAGTTAGTTTTAATAAGCCTAGAATTGTTTTTGTCAAGATTTTAAGACTGTTTTATCAAATGTTCATGAATGCAGTTTTAAAGTTTGCTCAAAAAGCTCATTTGTTAAAATTCTTAAAAGCTTACTCAAGTTGTAATTTTGTGTTCCAAATTTGATGTTTATTGCATCAGTTGTCAATGTGTTTTGAATCAAATGGTTTTGGCAAAACCTTTTGTGCAACTTAGATTAAACAGTCAAGTAGGAAGGTTTTGGTTTAAGTAACTTGATCAAATGAGCAGGTCAATTATGGTCAAGGCCTAGGTCAATTATGATCAAATGAGCTTAATCTGTTTTAAGTTTTTTGCTTTTTAATTTTGCTTAATGAGTCTTAAAATTAAGTTGAAAACTAGTCATTATTTAAAAAAGAAAAAACAGCCAAAAAGAACAGGTGTAGTCTGCCACTTTAACTTGTTCCTTTCTAGCTTATTTTCTGAACTAAAGTGTTTAATTCTTGCTTATTTGGATTATTAGATCATAGGTCTTAATCTATTATTAGTTTACAGCTTATTTCTAAATGATTATTAGTTCTTAGGTTAGCTTAAAGTAGTGGTTAGGCCTTTTAGTCTGTTTTAGTGTAATTCTGCCTTTTAACTTTTTAAGTGCTTTTTAGCTTATTTTTTCTAATCATTTTTGTCCTTAGTGCTTATTAGGTTTGAGTTTAGGTTCTGTTTTAGCTTAGTTGTCTTCTCTTTTGCTTATTATGTCCAAAAACTACATAAGTTTTAGCTATCTAACCAAGTGAGCTTTTAAGCATTATGTCAGATTCACAAAGCTTTTTCCTGGCTTATTTTTCAGTTTCAATAAAAGTTGTTTTATTAAAGTTGTTCACTTTAGCTTATAGAATAGTTTTTTTAAAAAGAAAATCAAAAATAAAAAGTTTTAATAAAAAGGTAAGGTCCAGGACTCGAACTTGCGACCTTCCCTTCATAACACACACACACACTTACACTGCGCCCTTGGGTCTTTTTCATAAGATCCTTAGGCCACATTTCTTTAATAGTCAATTTTCAGGTTTTGCTACTCGAGCATTATTTGTTTTCTTTCTGCAAATTTTTGCAATTTTTTTAATTTTCTTAGATTCTACATAGTTAAAGTAGTTGTCCTAATTTTTCTAGAATTTTAATAATTAGTTTGCTATTTTTAATAATTAATTTAGATTAATTCCGTTTTTAATTCATAATAAATAAATTAACATTCAAAAAAATATAATTCTTTTTTCTAAAATTATTTTTAGTCATTTAAGATTTATAAAAAATAAAAAAAATAGTTTTTGAGTTAAATTTGATAGTTTAGTTTTTAGTCTCGGTTTTAAATTCCCGTTATTATTTTAGTGTTTATTGTTTTAATTGTGCCTTTTTAGATTAGCGTGCATTTAATTTACTTTTCATTTGCGTTATTAGAATTAGAAACCAAATCTAAAATTTTAATAATATTTAAGCTCGATTCCTGACATAACTGTAAATTTCCATTCACCTCTTACCGAAGAGAACGATACCCGTGTTGATTACTTATTATTTTTTACTAAGAGTAATTTGTAAGATACTTAGCTTACATATATGTATATGTATTTTGTATTATATATATATATTATACATTTGAGGGTTATTTGTTTGATACGTGTTTAAGACGAATATCAGGATCTTTTGTTTCAACCACTGTTTGATGAATTACTCAACCCTCCATCAAGTGTTGATCACCCAACACCTAAAGTTATCGCTCTAATTGCTGAAGTAGTAGCTCCAGAACCTGCTGCATCAAGCGGTTCACCTTCCTCAACAACTGTTGACCAAGATGCACCATTACCTAGTAACTCACAAACAACACCCAAAACTCAATCTCCTGTCATTTCTAACGATGTTGAAGAAGAGAATCACGACTTAGACCTTACACACATGAATAACGATCCATTCTTTAGCATTCTAATTCTAGAAAACAATTCTAAAGCATCTTCTTCTTCGGATGTTATTCCTACCATTGTGCACACTGCTGCTCCTAACTCAGAACACGTTACCAAATGGACCAAGGATCATCCTTTAGAAAACAACATCGGTGAACTCGAAAGCCCTGTTTCCATAAGACTCCAACTCCATGAACAAGCCTTATTTTGTTACTACGATGCTTTTCTCACATCAGTTGAACCAAAGAACTATAAAGATACTTTAACTCAAGCATGTTGGATTAAAGCAATGCAAGAGGAGCTTAATGAATTTGAACGTCTTGAAGACTAGGAACTCGTTCCTCGTCCAGATAAAGTGATGGTCATTACTTTAAAATGGATCTACAAGGTAAAACTTGATAAATTACGAGGAATTCTGAAAAACAAGGCTCGGTTGGTTGCTCGTGGTTACCGTCAAGAAGAGGTTATTGATTTTGAGGAATCCTTTGCTCCAGTGGCTAGACTTGATGTTATTCGAATTTTCCTCGCATATGTTGCTCACATGAATATGATCATCTACCAAATGGATGTTAAGACGGCATTCTTGAATGGCATTCTGCGCGAAGAAGTTTATGTCAGCCAACCGGACGGGTTTGTGGATCAAGACAATCTGAATCATGTGTACAAGCTTAAGAAGGCTCTCTATGGGTTAAAATAAGCTCCTCGCGTGTGGTATGATCTATTGTCAAAGTTTCTACTCTTTCAAGAATTCTCTAAAGGAACCGTGGATCCCACATTGTTCATCAGATGACAAGGCAAAGATATTCTCCTGGTACAAATCTATGTTGATGATATAATATTTGCGTCTGCTACACCTGAACTATGTGACCAATCTTCAAAAATAATATGTTCAAAGTTTAAGATGTCGATGATGGACAAAATATCATTTTTTT